>JAODUO010000099.1:305000-322500 GCA_025642075.2 Ridgeia piscesae | reverse complement strand
GAGTGACAACTGATGGAGTGACAACTGATGGAATGACAACGGATGGAATGACAACTGATGGAATGACAACTGATGGATGACAACTGATGGAGTGACAACGGGATGGAGTGACAACTGATGGAGTGCCAACAAGATGGAGTGACAACGGATGGAATGACAACAGGTCGAATGACAACTGATGGAGTGACAGTGGATGGAGTGACAACTGATGGAGTAACTACTGATGAAGTGACAACTGATGGAGTGACAGTGGATGAAATGACAGTGGATGGAATGACAACGGATGAAGTGACAACTGATGGAGTGACAGTGGATGGAATGACAACGGACGAAGTGACAACAAGTGGATGGGAGCGGATGGAATGACAACGGATGAAGTGACAACTGATGGAGTGACAGTGGATGGAGTGACAACAACAGATGGATTGACAACGGATGGAATGACAATTGATGGAGTGACAGTGGATGGAATGACAACAAATGGAGTGACAGCGGATGGTATGACAACTGATGGAGTGACAACTGATGGAGTGACAACGGATGGAATGACAACTGATGGAGTGACAACTGATGGAGTGACAATTGAGTGTGTGTGTGTGGTATATGTGTGTAATATATACATTATATATATATATATATGTTATTATATATATATATATTGTATATATATATATATATTATATATATATATATATATATATATATATATATATATATATATATAGAGTATGAGTATATGAGCGTGACAACGTTTTAACGTTTGAAAAAAAAATTACACGTGAATGAGTCGTTTTTACGCTGTGTGGTTTGAATTGGAGAGTTCGTTGTTTAGGCCTACGTGACGTGGTTTACAACGCAACGTGACATGATAATCGTTGTGATAACGGGTGAGTGACAACAATAAGTAAGTAAGTAAGTAATTTTTAGTTCACTGTTGGCCATAGGTGGAGTAATAACAGGTGTCGTGATTAAGGGTGAAGTGACAACGGATGGAGTGAAAAAGGAGGAGTATTCTGTGTGGAGTGACAAAGGGTGTAGCGACAACGAATACTTAAACAACGAATTGACTGAGCACGAGCAGAGTGATAGCGGCTGGAGGGGCAAAGACAAGTATGACAACGGATGGAATGACAACGGATGGCGTGACAATTGATGTAGTCACAACAACAGATGGAGTGACAACAGATGGAATGACAACGGATGGCGTGACAATTGATGGAGTCACAACAACAGATGGCGTGACAACTGATGGAGCGACAGTGGATGGAGTGACAACAACAGATGGATTGACAACGGTTGGAATGACAACTGATGGAGTGACAGTGGATGGAATGACAACAAATGGAGTGACAGCGGATGGAATGACAACTGATGGAGTGACAACTGATGGAATGACAACTGATGGAGTGACAACTGATGGAGTGACAACGGATGGAATGACAACTGATGATGTGACAACTGATGGAATGACAACGGATGGAATGACAACTGATGGAGTGACAACTGATGGAATGACAACGGATGGAATGACAACTGATGGAGTGACAACTGATGGAGTGACAACTGATGGAGTGACAACGGATGGAATGACCACTGATGGTGTGACAACTGGTGGAATGACAGCGGATGGAGTGAAAAACATATGGAATGACAACGGGTGGAATGACAACGGATGGAGTGAAAACTAATGGAATGACAACGGATGGAATGACAACGGATGGAATGACAACGGATGGAATGACAACTGATGGAGTGACAACTGATGGACTGACAACTGATGGAGTGACAACTGATGGAGTGACAACTGATGGAATGACAACGGATGGAATGACAACTGATGAAGTGACAACTGATGGACTGACAACTGATGGAGTGACAACTGATGGAGTGACAACGGATGGAATGACCACTCATGGTGTGACAACTGATGGAATGACAGCGGATGGAGTGACAACATATGGAATGACAACGGATGGAATGACAACGGATGGAGTGACAACTAATGGAATGACAACGGATGGACTGACAACTGATGGACTGACAACTGATGGACTGACAACTGATGGACTGACAACTGATGGAGTGACAACTGATGGAGTGACAACTGATGGAGTGACAACTGATGGAATGACAACTGCTGGTGTGACAACTGATGGAGTGACAACTGATGGACTGACAACTGATGGAATGACAACTGATGGAGTGACAACTGATGTAATGACAACAAGTGGAATGACAACTGATGGAATGACAACTGATGGAGTGACAACAGATGGAATGACAACTGATGGAGTGACAACTGATGGACTGACAACTGATGGAGTGACAACTGATGGACTGACAACTGATGGAGTGACAACTGATGGACTGACAACTGATGGAGTGACAACTAATGGAATGACAGCGGATGGAGTGACAACTGATGGAGTGACAACAACAGATGGAGTGACAACGGATGGAATGACAACAGGTGGAATGACAACTGATGGAGTGACAGTGGATGGAGTGACAACTGATGGAGTAACTTCTGATGAAGTGACAACTGATGGAGTGACAGTGAATGGAATGACAAAACAACGGATGAAGTGACAACTGATGGAGTGACAGTGGATGGAATGACAACGGATGGAGTAACAATTGATGGAGTGACAGTGGATGGAATGACAACGGATGAAGTGACAACTGATGGAGTGACAGTGGATGGAATTACAACGGACGAAGTGACAACAAGTGGATGGGAGCGGATGGAATGACAACGGATGAAGTGACAACTGATGGAGTGACAGTGGATGGAGTGACAACAACAGATGGATTGACAACGGATGGAATGACAACTGATGGAGTGACAGTGGATGGAATGACAACAAATGGAGTGACAGCGGATGGAATGACAACTGATGGAGTGACAACTGATGGAGTGACAACGGATGGAATGACAACTGATGGAGTGACAACTGATGGAGTGACAACTGATGGAATGACAACTGATGGAGTGACAACTGATGGAGTGACAACTGATGGAATGACAACTGATGGAATGACAACTGATGGAGTGACAACTGATGGAGTGACAACTGATGGAGTGACAACGGATGGAATGACCACTGATGGTGTGACAACTGATGGAATGACAGCGGATGGAGTGACAACATATGGAATGACAACGGGTGGAATGACAACGGATGGAGTGACAACTGATGGAATGACAACGGATGGAACGACAACGGATGGAGTGACAACTGATGGACTGACAACTGATGGAGTGACAACTGATGGAGTGACAGCGGATGGAGTGACAACTGATGGAGTGACAACTGATGGAGTGACAACTGATGGACTGACAACTGATGGAGTGACAACTAATGGAATGACAACAGGTGGAATGACAACTGATGGAGTGACAGTGGATGGAGTGACAACTGATGGAGTAACTACTGATGAAGTGACAACTGATGTAGTGACAGTGGATGGAATGACAACGGATGGAGTGACAACTGATGGAGTGACAACAACAGATGGAGTGACAACGGATGGAATGACAGTGGATGGAGTGACAACTGATGGAGTAACTACTGATGAAGTGACAACTGATGGAGTGACAGTGGATGGAATGACAAAACAACGGATGAAGTGACAACAAGTGGATGGGAGCGGATGGAATGACAACGCGCGCTATGACACAATACGGAGTGACAACGGATGGAGTGACTACGGCTGAAGTGACATCGGGTGTAGAGACTGTAGGTGGACTGACAACGTATAGAGTGACAAAGAGTGGAGGCACAACGTGTAGAGCGACAACGTGTACAATGACAACATGTGCACTGACAAAGTATGGAGTGACAACGTGATCCACTAAAGATATATTGAGAATGAAAGCAATGTAGTAATTGCGAAAGGCAGCCTCCATGGTCACAGGTCCTATGTACACATATAGGCATAATTTGGCTAGAGATGTATTACTAGTTTCGTTATTTTTTCGTATTTTCATTGTCCACCGTTCCTAGCTAATATGTACCCAGCTAGTGACATTAACGAGATAAGAACATAAGAGAGTATCTTCCACCGCGGGGATATTTTATGGAAACGTGACTTATTCAACTGACATGACCCAGGGTAAATGAAGTTACTTTGATTATATGATTCTGTGTACATTTGGAACTGTAGTGACAAATTACACATCGATGTATATTATGGATAAAATAGACATTGATAGTGACACGCTAAACAAGAGATGTTAGAAACTTACTCATCGGCAGCTGCGATTTGATTGATAATTTCCGCGATTTGCAACAATGCAGACACCCCCTTCCGTAAATACCTAGGGGGCTAATCAAATTTTCAGTCCCCCTCCCAACACCGTGGGCTTAATCCCCAACCCAAATTCCGAGCCCATATGTTATTTGTAATCACTGTAGCAGTTAACAAAGACTGAGTCGGATATTGTTAATTTATTGCCTCCACTGAAACAAAATGTCTACTCGACATTTTAAGTGGCATACGTACCAGTGAGCGGTACACAAATCAGCAACTCTGGTGGGTTTGCTACACATAACCCGTGAACGTTCACTAGGTAGGAAATAAATAATCGAAGAAACCCTTCGCGTCCTCTTTTTCCTGTATAGCTTTCAACAGCCGTTGCCGTTCCTCCTCTTCTCTCGCCAATCTCGCCTCTTCAAGGGCTCGTCGCTGTTTGTTCTTCAGGATCGTCGTGACGATAACGACGACAATAACCAGCACAACGAGAACACTTGCTATACCGATGGCGGTTAATTGTGCCGACGTATCCGGTTCCACTTCGTCGGTGCAATACGGGCCGGTGTGGGCGCCAACACACACGCACGAGATCTTCTTCTCCGCGGCATTCAGCACGCAGCTGCCTCCGTTCTTGCACGGGTTGGACGTCTCGCAGTTAAACCCACAGTAACCCTTGGCGCAGATACACCGATGGCTGTTCGTGCTCTCCAGATATTCGCACGTCCCGCCGAAGCTGCAGGGGTTTTTACAAACGCGAATCTTCTTCGTCGGCCGAAACATCATAGTGCAGGCTTTCAACGTATTGTTCTCTCCCAAGGTTTTGATATGCATCCCTCTCGCCGAGACGTTTGTCGGCATGTATTTCCCGGTAAGATACAGTTTGTAACAGCCACCTGTCTTTGCGTACCACCATCCGCCTGTGTGTGCTTGAAAGCAAGCATCGTTCCCCAATGTGTGATCATGGGTCGCGAACTGCTGGTTATTGTGATGCAACCAATCACTCGCAACACCTTTGATACTTTGATAGTCGACGGTCTTGTTAAACACTAGCTTATAATTGTCAAGTTCGCTTTCAAGCTTAAAACCGTCAGACGTAATGTTACAACTAATTCCGTTAAAGAGATATCCTTCAACGCGAAGCTGGGCGTGGCTACCTTCAAAGCTTTTTACCAGTTGGTACACGTTCTCATTGCCGAGCCACGATTCTTTGTTGTCGCTCTGCTCCCCAAACCCGCTTTTGTACTTGCTCCAGACTTGCTTAAACGATACCGAGCCGTCGAATCTCCGCATGAACACTATCCATCCGCCAACACTATCGGCCGTTTGGTTGCATGTTACCTTCAGCTTCGAGAAGCTAGTCGAAGACGGATAAATGAAGGCTCCTTCTTTCGCCGACGACACATGGAAACATTTCAGATCGATGCAGTCTTTCGGTTTACAGGTTTGGCCAAGCACCTTGTACGAGGATAGCAATACGATCACGAATAAACCCAACTTGTTGGCAATGCGTTGCCGTTGACACGAATGCATTAACGACACCATCTACCTGGTTAACCATCTAACGAATTCATCGCAGCAATGATCCACGTGTGCTCGAACGCACACAAATGACGCCGCGCCAGATTTATCAATCTTTTATGCGTTGTACGTAATTAAAACTGCGGCATTCCTTGTTTACGTTCCCATAATGCACAGCAACACGTTTCCTGTTGCTTCTAGCACGGTATCTATTCATTGATTTGAAGTCGGATTAAGATTGTCTCGAGACCTGAGTAAATTTCCAACAATAAAAATAAAGGAGTGGAATACGACAAACGTTCTACATAGCAACTTGACACTGTAGCAATAATGTTCACTAACATGTCACGTTACGTCGTGAAAGTCTTGTCTTGTCTTGTCGGTATACTGGCCAACACTCCTGGTGGAGTCAAAGTGGCAGTGCATAACCTTATGCATAAGGCATAGGCGTCGGAACCAGTGTCGTGGTCCCATGATGAATTTTCCGAGTCTGGGACCGCGACGGTCAGTGGCGTAGATAGGGGGGGTCACATTCCGGAAAATGATGAGGGTGGGGAACTGAGGACCAATAATTGGCTGCCTTCATAGAGTAAGAGAGTAGAGAGGATGTAGGGTGCCCGTGTAAGACGTGTCTTCCCAGTTCTATGCCGCTTCGCAAACAAATATAATTCAAATAGGATTAAGCTACCTAAAGTGGTGAAATCGTCCACTTCTGTCCCAGGCAATAAGCACCCAGCCGGCTGCAGCCCAAGAGGCAATAGGGTAAAGAAAATGTCATCACTATTAATGCGCGTTATGACTAATGACTAATATTAATATCCAACACAAAGATTCAAAAAAGAAAATGAGTTTAAGTCTTATTTTTTCCCTAAAATCCAAAAATATAAACCACAGTAAATAAATAAACTCCAATTTGATGATTAAATGTTCTTAACATATGCTCATTCCAAATATTGTATAGTTGAATGCATAATATATATATATATATAATATATATATATATATATATATATATATATATATATATATATATATATATATATATATATATAATATATACATATTTATGTTATGGATATGTTAAGAATATTTTATTTGATATGACTTCCTCTAGGTCCTTTCCTTTCGTAGGATGTCCAAGTGATGATACGCAGTGTCCATCAGTTGTCCAGCTGATGTGCCCTGCCCAGGACCACTTCCGTCTTCTGACTTGTCCAATCATGTCTGTGACCTTTGTCTTTTCTCTTACCCAAATGTTTGTTTTTCTGTCCCGGTATATGATGTTTAACATACTCCTTTCTATCTTTGTTTGTGCAGCTGCTAGTTTGTTCTTTACTTGGGTGGTGAGTGCCCATGTTTCCACGCCGTATGTCATTGCTGGAAGTACGCATGACTTGTAGATTTGTCTCTTCAAGCATGACCCAATGTTACCCTTGAAGATATCGCGATGCTTGTCGAATGCTGTCCATCCGGCCATGATTCTTCTTTGAATCTCCTTGTCTTGGTTGTTTATCTCTGGTGCTGTATCTCTGTCCCACGTTGATGTAGCTTTCTGCGTTCTCGATCTGGGTGTTTTTGACATACATTGGTGTGTCGTTTTCCATTATCACCTTTGTCTTCGCCTTGTTCATCTTCAGACCCTGATTTTCACGTTCACCAGCTAATTCCGGAAGCATTTGTTGTAGTCCATGTGGTGTATTAGCGCATTACTATGAGTATGTCGTCGGCGGAGCGAAGATATTCGCCGTCTATCTTCAAGTCTCTGGTTTCCCAAAGCAGTCGTCGGAATATGCTTTCGAGTCCTGCCGTAAACAGCTTGGGCGATATAATATCTCCCTAACGTACTCCTCTCCTTTTGTTGAATTTGTTGCTTTCTTTGTGTAGGTGGACTGTCATCGAGCTGTTAGTGTAGATTTCCTTAAAGAGGATGCACACAACTTCTATCCCCTTTTCTTAAAACGAGGTCAGTACTGCTTGAGCTTCCACTGAGTCGAAGGCTTTCTCGTGGTCGACGAATGCGATGCTGAGTGGGATATTTTATTCTCTGCACTACTCCTTCAGTTGGTTTACGACGTGGATGTGGTCTTTTGTTGAGTATCTGCTTCTGAATCCAGCTTGCTCTCGTGTCTGGTTTTTGTCGAGTGTCTTCTCTAGCCTTTTTGTTAGTAATACAGATGTTTGATAATAGACATTCCATCTTCTTTGATACTATTTCTGCGGCATCAACTCTTGGTGGCTTCTTGGCCATCATTTTCGCTTTCAACCTCTACATCCAATTTGATGTTGCTTATAACCATTCTATGGTCACTTCCAAAGTTGACTTGGTTGATGACTGTTACTTGTGTGACGATATCTGGCCTGTTTGTTAGGATGTAGTCAATGTCGGTCTTCGTTACACCGTTTGGACTTTTCCACGTCCATCTCCTCCCTGCTTCCTTCTGGAACATGGTATTCATGATTTTTTACTTTCTTAATGTTGCCCAATCTACCTAGGTGTCGCCTCTTACGTCTCTCAATTCGAGCCCAATTTGCCCATTGCCGTTTCTATAGGGTTTGTTCTTTTCCCTATTTGCGCTCTTAGTAGAGTTCTGACGTTGTAGGTCACTATCTTAATCTACTTACCCTCTTATATGGGGCAGGCGATATAGAGTGAACGAAATTGCCCAAATTTCGACTGGTGGCTGTATAAGTACCGAACCGCTGACTGCCGGATCCGAACCCCGGTCCCTCTAGTCGGGAGTCCGACACTCTAACCACTCCACCACCGCGCCCTATATGGAAATTATTGAATCTCCACCATATTTTAATTATTTATGATATATATATATATATATATATATATATATATATCATAAATAATATATATATATGACATAAATAATTAAAATATGGTAAAGATTCAATAATGTTTTCTTGCGACTACTTGAAATAAACAGCTATGATCTCTGGTATACTCAAAGCTAGTAAAATAATAGTCTCAAATAAAGACCTTGAGGTACATTTCGTAACTATATATTAAACACTAGACCTACCCTAACTAGTTTAGTACTAGGTTAGATATAAACAAATAGGATGTTTTTCAAAACTATATTCCCAGGAAAAAACGAATTACTTACTTTGTTGACCTCTGTGACGTAAATATGAGGTAGATTGCATCGGCTGTGCTCAAGAAATAATAAGCAATCGAAAGCATTCTGCTGCAATAATGTACCCAGTTTGCTATTTTTAGAACCCCATTTTAGTCTGGCCAGATGAAGCCGCCCATGGAAAATGCACTGTTCAAAAAACGATGTACACTTGCTGTACGTTAGGGTATTTAGAGGGACGGGTCATACTGGACAATGGTGAAATGAAAGAAGCTACATGTCTATATTTATGACACCAAAATATTATCTTTGAAAACAGTTTTAGTTTTTAACTATATGATTTTAATACAAATATCTTATATTATATATATATATATATATATATATATATATATATATATATATATATATATATATACTATATATATATATATATATATATATATATATATATATATATATATATATATATATATATATACACATTAAATTAAATAAAAGTTACACAATTTAGATCTCTACCAATATTTGAAAAATTGTCAAAGGAAGTTCAATTTTCTGGAAATGTGTTCATCTGACACAGAATGACCCATATATACAGGGTATATTTTCTAGCGACATTCCACGACACTATCTTAGGACTGGCTATTTTTTATTTATAAAAATTTCCATGATAACCAGGTTCTCCAGAAATTTGAACTTCCTTTGACAATTTTCCAAATATTGGTAGAGATCTAAAATTGTGTAACTTTTATTTAATTTAATGCGGTGAGCTAAATACAATTTTAACGGGCTCACAAAACTGTGAATATTTAACATAGAGCTTTGAAAACCTTGGCTAAATAACATATGAGGAATTCAAACATGCTATAATTGTGTCAGATTAATGGAAGAGAAGCTGTGGTACATTCAGCTTGGAGTTGTGCTTATTCTGGCTCATATTTGTGAGGCAAAAGGTACATGAAAACATGATCTACAACAGACACTGAAGTTAATTCTCAGTACCCATAGAAGTCTAGTTGCGTTTTCAAACTAAATAAGGACTCTTGGACGATGTGTTTGCATCACACATCTCCAACTAAATAGTTAAATAATATTATGGGCTAATACAAATAAGGTCATATCTCCAGGGATATAAGTCACACTTATACATAACAGTCACAACATAGAAACTTTACAGGTGTATTTCATAAATGTATATTAGAAACCAGATAGAAAATTAGAGACGTGTTCTTCTTGGTTTGGGTTGTATGAATTTTTAACTAGCCTCATTTTAGATGGCAGAATATTATAATATTGATACAGAGGCGCCATCTAAGGTAATCCTTGTAATGTATAAGATTGTATAAGCTAATGGTAAATGTCACTCTTGTCCATGGAAGGGTTGGCCCCTCTGTAAATATTATTCCATCTGTCATTCAGTCACTTTTTCCTTACCCTCGAAGGCAAATATGTTATTTGGAATATTGTCTTGATCTTGTTGGTTCACAGAACTTGACAGTTATTGTGGTCAGTGTGTGCGTGTGTGCGTGCGTGTGTGTGTGAGTGAGTGCGTGCGTGCGTGCGTGCGTGCTGGTGCGTGCGTGCGTGCGTGCGTGCGTGCGTGCGTGCGTGCGTGCGTGCGTGCGTGCGTGCGTGCGTGCGTGTCTGTTAGTACGAGCGTGTTTACGTGGCAGGCAGATGGTGTGTGGAAGACATTTTTCGGGCATCTCTAACTGCACATCCTTTGAGGCTCACCTAAAACTCGGCCCCGAAGTCCTCACACTTCAGACGTTTGGATTGCATGTGACTGCTCACAGTATGGAAGGACTTTTGTACTCTATCGTATGTTATGCGAGTTTTCAATGTATGTCAATATTTAGTCGCCAGGTGGTAGCACTGCTGTAGTACCGTGTAACCTCAGATATTAAACAGAGGGGTCACCGACCCCGAATGGCGGGAAAATATGTTCAAATTTCGCAGCGCCCTCACCGGACGGCATAGAATATGGATACTACGAACACTCACTGTTCAAACAATGGCAGCATGGACGTGGATTCTGTAGCAATTTCCGAACTTCAGGATATGCTTGAGGTAAGATTAAATTGGAAAATCATCATATAACATGGACTCTCACAATCACCCTGTCTCGATCAGAAATACTGGGCCACTACAGTATTTGTATGTCCTAAAAATAGCCAGTTAAGCATGACTATATGACCTATGTACAGTTGCTATATTACAGTGGATAACAAATTGTTTGTCTTTATTTCTGATCTTGCCATGACTCCATGGGGCTATATGTTGGCATTGATTCAGTTGAGAGGGATCCTTCGGGTAATCTTAAATTAGTTTAAAAATTAACTCCTGGTGCTTCTACTTGTTGCACATAAATTATGACATCTTGGATGCTGATGTGTATACATTACATACAGTTACTATATTTCTCTTACATAATTTCACTTTAATATTAGTATTATAATTATATTACTTGTATTCTATTTTCAGCGTAAGTCACAAGAAGTCACCACCACAATGATAGCATCACCATTAAATGAGTGTTTGAAATTTGAGGTCTTCTCATCTTCGTCAAGAGCAATCATGGGCAGAGTGTCATCGTTGTCAAGGCATATTTTGTTGCATCTGTTGATTATCTCATTAATCATACATAACTCATCATTCATTATATTTAAGGTCACGGGGGAGCTCATCAGGACCAATCTTAGGTTTAGCAGAAGTAGAGCAGGAGCAGATTATTGTATGTTATGTTGGTGGTTTTGTTTTGTGTCGATCGAAGAAATTATATTGTAACAAAGAGCACTGAGCAGTGTGTTTCAGTTGTTAATCACATCTTTACAGGAGAGGGTGAATTTTATTTACAAGTAAACTAATATTGACAGGCTAGAGGTTTGTCTGAGCAAAAGGATGTTATGATTTCTTTCTTTCTGTTTTGTGAATCTATTTGTAGAAGTATTTTTCCTTCTACAGATAATCACTCATTGCAGTGTTATATTGATTCTGCTTGCAATAGAAGCGATGTTGTATCCCTATTTATACATGTACACATTTTTATGATGTCATTGTGATGTCACAGGAACCTGTGCTCAAACACATCCCTGGTTGTAATTTATTGAGATGTCATGCCAAGTGCAGACAGATTGTAGAGAAATATCTATTTCAGACCAAGTCACAAAGAAAGCTGACAGCCTTGTGAAAGACTGTCTGAATGATGATTGAATGTAGTAATGGGAAATAGATCAATCAGATTATTACAAGTTCCTTTGTTGTGAGAAGTATATTACAGAAATACAAGTTACTGCTATTCAAAAATAAGTATTAATGGTTTCATTTCAGAGCACATTGCCAAAACAGAGTGGTTTCATCTCATTTTCTGTGCACACAATAACTTTTTCGTGATAGATCTGCACAGTGTAGTTGAACTTCATACGGTAGCAAATCACCACTTTTGCAGAAGATGGGTTGTGGCTTCTACAAAAGTGTGGACTCTTGTATATAAGTACACACACTTTTACTGGTTCATGCATTAACACACTATGACACATTGATGAAATAGGCATAACCATTGAAATATAACAGTACAGTGTTCAATGCTACATGAAACAGTACAATAATCAAAGTAATTAAATAAAAATATATATGTTGTCCAAATTACACACACTTGCTGTCTATATTTCGTGGTGATTTGAACAAGTAACTGTGTGTACTCTAAACTACATGTAGCCCCCCCCCATCATCTTGATTCTGTTGATGCACGTTCTGACCGTAAAGGCCAAAATCGATCTACACAAAGCAAATAGGACGCACGGATATTACGTCACAGGTGGTTTTTTTTTACAAGATTTGTTTGTCTGTAGCACTTCATCAAGAGCAACTTTCAAACTGTTTATTTACACGCATTTGGCGGAATGTTTCTTTATTTAATAGAGTTATGGATGAATCAATAAGGAACTCTGTTCAAAATGAGTCGTGCAGATAATAAATTTTATGATGCTTGTCGCTGTCAGGGTTGAAATGAAGGAATGAAGCTGTCATCGGACCGCCCAATACAACATAAACAATAAATGTGATCCTTCATTCATCGGCCTCCTTGTCACTCCCATTCTTTTGAAATGCCACATAACTGATCCCTCTACTTTTAGACTTCTGATTATTGTTGTAGCTCCCACTACACAACAATGTTTCCCTCTTCCTCACATTATTAAAAGGCCGTGGCTATTTGTCCGGATAAGGAAGAATAGCCTGGGGGACTATTCGTCCGGATACGAATAGCCCATGTTTTCGTGTGCGCTATTTGACCGGATAAATACAGACAAATAGCCCGACATCGCACATACGCCATGACAATGTGACCGGACAGATCGTTAGATGTAACTTTGAAGACGCGGATACTTCTACCTCCTCACAAACATAAGCGCTATATTATTGATTGAATGATGTCTACAGAATAAAACGGCAAACAATAACGAATCTAATTACCTTCTGATATGAGCACCTAGTGAATACTGAAGCACATTTTAAAGCGATGCGTCTTCCTTTTCCCCGAATTTAGCCACAGGAAGTATGTTAGCAATCGTTGAACACCAACTGATCTTGCAGTTAACTGAGGCCGCTTTGGCAATATTCCCAAATTAAGTAAATTCGTGTGTTTTATGAAACTGCTCGTTTTGTTTATCTCATTTACTGGGTGTGTGTGGTCAACGTTAATTTCATTTACAACAAGTCTCGGTCCATCTTTCGTGTCGATGAGTTTTATGGCAATATTCCTAAATGTTGTTAATTTATACATGTTATGAAACTGCTCGCTTTGTTTACCTCATTTACCGGGTGTGTGTGGTCAACGTTAATTTCCTTTGTAACAATTCGCTGTCCATCTTTCGTGGCAATGACATATTTGCGCAAGACAAGCTTCTTGGACGAACTGAAAGTAAAAGAAAATGTTCACAAACAAAGTTTCCGGTGGCTGCATTTACTGAAACACCCTGTAACTTAAGGTAAACCATGTGAGAATTTAGGCGGCAGCAGGTGAACGGGTGAAAGTAAAATATCGTCCCTTTCAGGTTAGTCCGTTCAAGTTACAGACGTTATGTCCCAAATATTTTGGATGATATGTCCCAAAAACAAGATGATAAGTAATAGTTAAAATAGGGTAAGTGGGTCACGATACATGGCGAGATTCCGCGCGACTGGAGCTGATTGGGGTCTGGACACAAGAATAATATTCTAACGATGGATGACAGTTGTAGTGTCCGACTGATGAATACTAGGAAAATCAGGTCATAAATATATTGTGTTATACCTTTCTTATCTTAAATGTCCGATTTAATATTGAATTTACCACATTTACCATATCATAGTCGTATAGCGATTTACGTAGTGCAGATAATAGACACGATTTTAGGCCGTATGTGTCTTTTACGGGATTTGCATTTTACATTGCTGTACGTTGTGGTTTCGATAAGCACTTATATATGTCAAGTTGTCTAAATGCACATAATCGTTACACATGTATACGTTTGCCTCAAACAGGTTGTACTGCGCGAAAAAATGGCACTCTTCATTATTAGTCAAGATCGCCAAACACATGCCAATGCAACCACCATGATAATCGATAAAAAATAATGATTTCCGTGATCATTGTCACAGGCAAAGTGTTCCATTGCTTCTGCTTGTAATAATCCTTCGGACAATATAACTGAAATACGCTATTTGGGAACAGTTCGATTATTACAACCAAAAACAAAACAAAGTCCCATATGTTAACATGTAGAATATGGACTTCCTGCCCCCAACTGCCCCCAGCCTCGTTTTCGCGCGCGAGACTTACCCGCCTATATGCTGAAATGTCCTACAAAGAATGCCAACATTAGTGCTAATATATCAACAGATTTATGTTAAGACAAAAGCGGAAAAATTACAGATAAACTTAATAATAAATTTAGGACCTATCGTCTAGGACATATGTGACATCAAGTCCATAGGCCGTCCCTTTCTAGAGCGCTCTTGTTGCTGATTGCATCTAATATCGCCCGATACATGTTGTTAATGCCTGGCACCTTATTAGCTAAAAATTTATAATGAAACATTAGCTTTACAGTGGGTGGTATCCCGACAGAATAAGCATAGTCGTAGCATAACTAATTGGCCTCCGTAAATAATTCAGACAGCGTAATAATACCTCTGATGAGGTCTCACCCCCATGCCCTTGGTCTTGGTCTTGCAATCGGTTTTGTACGAAATATTCGTACCTACTCGATGGCCGTGTTGTACGTCTTTCGTGTATTTCTACGAACATCTGCCTCTATTTTTCTGCTATCTCTTTTATAAAACTACACGAAGTTACTGTTTTTAAAGTCCGCAAAAGCTGATGATAAACGTTAAAAGTCTGGGAACTCGCGTGCAACGGCCAGCTCATCGATCTCAGTTGTGCCGCTTGCGCGAATTTGAATTGAACTCTCGCGAGAAATGTGTCCGGACAAATAGCCTGGGGGCCGACATACGCTATTCAACCGTATCCGGACGTATAGTCACCCAGGCTATTTGTCCGTATCCGGACGTATGGCCACTCCGTTATTAAAACCATTTGAAACAAACAACGTTTACGTCGTGATAACGCGGTCCAACCAATTTTCTATGACTCCCGGTGAGGGCGCTGCAGTGCGAAGGACATCACCAGGCTTAACTACATGGTGACGTCACGAGTCGGCGATCCCTCTATATTTATATATATATGGTAGCCTCGACGATTACCCCACTCACGCTTAACCGACTGTCGGTCGGCTGCGGAACTACGCCGAGAAGACAGTCTTGTGACTTGGCCGGCTTTTGAATATTATCCGTGTGGGCTAAACAATGCTGCCATCTTACGGATACTGTTTAATCCCGCCGTAATAACTGGAAATTTGTATTTCTATTAATTTTTGTGTGTAGTATAAGTTTAATTTTGAATATTTTTTATAATACAGCATTATCTGATAAAAAAAGTCTCGTTATTTAATTTGTTATTTCAAATTCCAATCAGCGTCTGGCAGTTACAACTGCAGGCCATTAATTTCTCAGGCAGAGTTGAGGGGCTTAAAAGTGCTGCCACCTCACGGAGCTTGGGTAACCGAGGCTACCATTACCCTGGCAAATCACTGGATCTTGGTAAATCGGCATTACCCCTGCGCGCGCACACTTGGCAGGAAGGGAGATTACCGCGGGAACAACCCGGGCCGCGCGTGTGTAATGTCTTCATGTTAGCACCCGCATTTTTAAACGAGCTGTAGTCTCGCGTAACTAACTATCGTCCAAGTTGGCAGCACATTGACCAAGTTGTTTCATAATAACGAAGTAAAACATCCACATTTCATTATACCTCTAATATCTGGTGTCCTCTGTGTGCCGAAAGACCTCGTACATTTTGATAACTTGGCCCAAATCGATAGACATTAAAAGTGTGGACCGCATACATGAAGGAAAACCGCATTACATCCGGGAACCCCGCAACTGCTGAAACCCCCTTCCGGCGGGGAGGTAATGCCGATTTACCAAGATTAAGAGTCTTGCCTTACCCTGCCACTGTAAACCCAGACACCGTGAGGTGGCAGCACTTTCCAGCCCCTCGCCTCCGTCTTCTAGTTACGCAGCCGGCCGACAGTCGGTTAAGCGAGACCACGATTACCCAGGCTCCGTTGGGGTGGCAGCATTTCATAGTTCTTCACATCCGCCTGGGAGTTAATATATACTTTTATAAGATAATACTATTAAAAGTATTCAACATTAAAACATATTCACACAAAAATAAACGGAAATACTAATTTGTAGTTGTTTGTGATGCAGGAATAGCATGATTAGCGTCGATTACCCAGGCTCACAGGTGGCAGCACTGTTTAGCCTTTAACACAGATAACATTCAAAAGCCAATTAAGCGACCAGACTGTCTTCTCGCGAAGTTACGCAGCCGAGCGAGAGTCGGTTAAGCGAGACTACGACCGGCCTTGTCTTGCATTGGCGTTAGCAGGTCAGGCAACTAGTAACGATTTTAAGTTGATAATCCATATCCATTCATTGCACTGCGATTTTTTGTACACCTGCTACTTTGCGTACGCGCCACATTGGCTGCGCATATGCGGTCCCGCAATTTCTCGCGAACACCTTAGCCTCGTTATTAGACGAGAAAAGACGATACTTCTAATTTGCTAATCACGCAAGGGATATAGCATAGATACCAAGAAGGATTACACAAACAACTAGTGAGCCTCGATTACCCAGGCTTCGTGAGGTGGCAGCACATTTTAGCCCCCTCACTGGGATAGTAATACTCCGCCAATGTTGCTAGTAGAAATGCTGAATTGTTCTCAGGCCAACTATGAAATAAAACAGAAATAAGGATATACTATTAAAAGTATACAACATTAAACTTACATTAACACAAAAATAAAAATAAATACAACATTTCAGTTGTTTATGTAGTAGAAATTATGGTAGGAATAGTTTCGATTGCTCAGGCTCCGTGAGGTGGCAGCACGTTCTATCCCCTCACATGGATAACATTCAAAAGCCGGCTAAGTTACCAGACTACCCAAGTGAGAGTTGGTTAAGTGCGACAAAGTCGATACTTGCGCTTGGGTTATGTTTCCATTTCATTCAGAAGAGGACGG
>JAODUO010000099.1:270000-300000 GCA_025642075.2 Ridgeia piscesae | reverse complement strand
GTTAGTTATACAAACGTCACAGATGATTTCTAATTATTTTCATACCTTCATTTAACCTTTTTCTAGTATCTTCTTGTGAAACAATTCAACTACGCTGAATTATTGACGCGATATGACTGCCCCACTACCACTCTCGCCACGGTCCTTCATGCCCCGTTTCAATATGGGTTCACTTTGATAACTTCGCATATACCGACGCATTTAACCTTTCCTTCCGTTCATTCATTGACGGCGTCGTTGAACGTGCTCCAGTCGCCCACAAGAACTGCAAAGTTTTACAAGTTTGACCCACGAAAGTGCTTTTATTTTGGAGAATACACGCGGAATAATGTCTGATCGCCGACGAAGAAACCGCAATTCAGCTTCGCCATATTGTAACGTCACGAGAAAGTCAGATCACGTGATGTCGCCAATGACCTTTGACCCGGCTATCTGCAGCCGCATTCTGCGACGACCATGCCGTCGTACTTGTACTTGTAGGTGACGACTCCCTGCTCGTCGATGTACAGGATGGAGATGGGGCTGAGCTTGGTCGGCACGCAGCAGGCCCTCGAGGCCCGCCGCGGCTGTACCGTGTGGAGCAGGGTCTGGATGATGGCATGCTTCGTCGGCGTCAGGTGGTCGCCGAGAGGGAAGTAACAGCGCCCGGAACACTCGTACGCCTGCAACAGACAGAGGCCACTTGTAGGAAGGAGACAGCCGTTGTACGGGTTGTGTGTGTGTGTGTGTGTGTGTGTGTGTGCGTGTGCGTGTGCGTGTGCGTGTGCGTGTGCGTGTGCGTGTGCGTGTGCGTGTGCGTGTGCGTGTGCGTGTGCGTGTGCGTGTGCGTGTGCGTGTGCGTGTGCGTGTGCGTGTGCGTGTGCGTGTGCGTGTGCGTGTGCGTGTGCGTGTGCGTGTGCGTGTGCGTGTGCGTGTGCTGTGTGCGTGTGCGTGTGCGTGTGCGTGTGCGTGTGCGTGTGCGTGTGCGGTCGCCGAGGGGAAGTAACAGCCCGGAACACTCGTACGCCTGCAACTGACGAGGCCACTTGGGAGGAGGAGACAGCCGTTGTACGGGTTGTGGTGTGTGTGTGTGTGTGTGTGTGTGCGTGTGCGTGTGCGTGTGCGTGTGCGTGTGCGTGTGCGTGTGCGTGTGCGTGTGCGTGTGCGTGTGCGTGCGCGTGCGCGTGCGCGTGCGGTGCGGGTGCGGTGCGCGTGCGTGTGCGTGGCGTGCGTGCGCGTGCGCGTGCGCGTGCGTGCGTGCCCTGCCCTGCCCTGCCCTGCCCTGCCCTGCCCTGCCCTGCCCTGCCCTGCCCTGCCCTGCCCTGCCCTGCCCTGCCCTGCCCTGCCCTGCCCTGCCCTGCCCTGCCCTGCCCTGCCCTGCCCTGCCCTGCCCTGCCCTGCCCTGCCCTGCCCTGCTCCACCAAAAGGCGTCGTTTAGTCGTACACACCATAGTGAGGAACCGGGCAACAATGTTCCACCCAAAGTTGGTTGCCGTACAATATAAAGGTTTGTGTACACGGACGACTAGTTGGCTAACTAGTTGACCGTGTAAACAGGTCTTTAGTAAACTTCTGCCTCCACGAAACGGGAATAATTCGCTCGCGCCGTCCGTTCGACAGTGATTTAAGCGCCGGGCCGTGCTGGGCAACGAGACGACTGGCTAAAAGCGTCATAACTCACGACGGCAACGTGTCAATGGCAACAACAAGGTCTGCCAATATCTGATACACGCGATACTCCTCGAACCGACGGCGATTTATAAACCACCGGGTCCCCACCCAAGACCACGCCTCGCTGTTAGGATTACGCCAGTTTCCACGAAACTCCGTCACCGTTCGCCCGCAATCTGCGACGCGGTTATCGGCAGGCGAAGCCCCACTTCAGGGGTTCAAGTCGGGGATGAGACGAGACCGCTCGCGCGTGATCTCGCTGCACGGTGGCTCTCCTCCAAAAACCCGGACACGCTAATCGGCGCATAAAACACAGGAGAGACAATTAACAGACGGCTTCAGTTATCGATCGTGTTTGAAAGCGGGTGTCAGCGGAATTGATACGGTCTGAGATGCGCAGTTGAAGTGCGTTGCTCGGGTTTAATGTGCAGTGTTTCCAGATGTGATTATTAGCAAGATTGGCGCTTGAAGCGATAAGCTCCAGGGTGCATCTGAGCAAAGTTTTGCTCGCCATTGACAGATGGCTGTCAGCGTTTGCAGGTAAAACATCGTAACGCCGCTAGCAGACGCGAGATGATCTGAGCAAATACGTGATCGTTCTCTTGGGAAATGTGTACTTTCTCATAGACTATGTTCCTTTAATAATGCCATTGTATGCCGTCTGGATCCATTTTTTATATATACAGATACGTCTGTCAATATCTTTATCAAATTTAGAATATTAATGTGTTTATTTAGTGTACTCCTAATTTTCCAGTTGAATACATGGTGAAGCCATAATTCGTCAGATTATTGTCATACTTGTACAATTACTCTAGAACCGAAATGTAATTATTTCGGTTGATTTTCAAGTTGTAAATGTGCACAATTCCGGCAATTGTAGAATTATCGTGAGGCATTGGGGTTGTTCTGTCTAAATGAAATAAGTATCGGTTCTTATAGTAATTAATAGTGAAACCTTGAAATTCGAAATAGCACTGTCAAAGTTGAAACCTTTGTAGATTTATAAACCACAGTGACGTTCCAAATACAATACCATAATATAAATATATTATACAAGAGAAAGTTCTGAGGCCCTGTATGGCCTGTCATTAGGGATGAGCAGACGTTTTAGACATTGTTCGCTGTTGAAATGTTCAATGGAATACAATGTCAATTTCTACTGAAAATATTCAACCATGCTACAGTATCTTCATGCAGACTATTGATAAGAAATAGCAGCAACTGTCAGGAGCCAGGACGTCACGTATACACTTGTGTGAACTGTCAGGAGCCAGACGTCACGTATACACTTGTGTGAATTGTCAGGAGCCAGACCGTCATGTATACACTTGTGTGAACTGTCAGGAGCCAGGCCGTCATGTGTACACTTGTGTGAACTGTCAGTAGCCAAGCCGTCATGTATACACTTGTGTGAACTGTCAGGAGCCAGGCCGTCATGTATACACCTGTGTGAACTGTCAGGAGCCAGGCCGTCATGTATACACCTGTGTGAACTGTCAGGAGCCAGGACGTCATGTATACACTTGTGTGAACTGTCAGTAGCCAGGCCGTCATGTATACACTTGTGTGAACTGTCAGGAGCCAGGCCGTCATGTATACACTTGTGTGAACTGTCAGTAGCCAGGCCGTCATGTATACACTTGTGTGAATGTCAGGAGCCAGGCCGTCATGTATACACTTGTGTGAATTGTCAAGCGAGCGTTGGTGAACTGTATACAGCGTCATGTTCATTGTGAACTGTCAGGAGCCAGGCCATCATGTATACACTTGTATGAACTGTCAGTAGCCAAGACGTCATGTATACACTTGTGTGAACTGTCAGGAGCCAGGCCGTAATGTATACACTTGTGTGAACTGTCAGGAGCCAGGACGTCACGTATACACTTGTGTGAACTGTCAGGAGCCAGGACGTCACGTATACACTTGTGTGAACTGTCAGGAGCCAGGCCGTCATGTATACACTTGTGTGAACTGTCAGGAGCCAGGACGTCACGTATACACTTGTGTGAACTGTCAGGAGCCAGGCCGTCTGTATACACTTGTGTGAACTGTCAGGAGCCAGGACGTCAGTAGTACACTTGTGTGAACTGTCAGGAGCCAGGCGTCATGTATACACTTGTGTGAACTGTCAGGAGCCAGGCCGTCATGTATACACTTTGTGAACTGTCAGGAGCCATGGCCGTCATGTATACACTTGTGTGAACTGTCAGGAGCTGGCGTCATGTATACACTGTGTGAACTGTCAGTGAGCCAGGCCGTCATGTATACACTTGTGTGAACTGTCAGGAGCCAGGGACGTCATGTATACACTTGTGTGAACTGTCAGAGCCAGGCCGTCATGTATACACTTGTGTGAACTGTCAGGAGCCAGGCCGTCATGTATACACTTGTGTGAACTGTCAGGAGCCAGGCCGTCATGTATACACTTGTGTGAACTGTCAGGAGCCAGGCCGTCATGTATACACTTGTGTGAACTGTCAGGAGCCAGGCCGTCATGTATACACTTGTGTGAACTGTCAGGAGCCAGGCGTCATGTATACACTTGTGTGAACTGTCAGGAGCCAGGCACGTCAACTGTATACACTTTGTGAACTGTCAGGAGCCAGGCCGTCATGTATACACTTGTGTGAACTGTCAGGAGCCAGGACGTCATGTATACACTTGTGTGAACTGTCAGGAGCCAGGACGTCATGTATACACTTGTGTGAACTGTCAGGAGCCAGGCCGTCATGTATACACTTGTGTGAACTGTCAGGAGCCAGGCCGTCATGTATACACTTGTGTGAACTGTCAGGAGCCAGGCGTCATGTATACACTTGTGTGAACTGTCAGGAGCCAGCCGTCATGTATACACTTGTGTGAACTGTCAGGAGCCAGGCCGTCATGTATACACTGTGTGAACTGTCAGGAGCCAGGCCGTCATGTATACACTTGTGTGAACTGTCAGGAGCCAGGCGTCGTATAACTTGTGTGAACTGTCAGGAGCCAGGCCGTCTGTATACACTTGTGTGAACTGTCAGGAGCCAGGCCGTCTGTATACACCTGTGTGAACTGTCAGAGCCAGGCCGTCATGTATACACTTGTTGAACTGTCAGGAGCCAGGCCGTCTGTATACACTTGTGTGAACTGTCAGGAGCCAGGCCTCATGTATACACTTGTTGAACTGTCAGAGCCAGGCCGTCATGTATACACTTGTGTGAATGTCAGGAGCCAGGCCGTCAGTTACACTTGTGTGAATGTCAGGAGCCAGGCGTCAGTATACACTTGTGTGAACTGTCAGGAGCCAGGCCGTCATGTATACACTTGTGTGAACTGTCAGGAGCCAGGCCTCATGTATACACTTGTTGAACTGTCAGGAGCCAGGCCGTCATGTATACACTTGTGTGAACTGTCAGGAGCCAGGCCGTATGTATACACTTGTGTGAACTGTCAGGAGCCAGGCGTCAGTATACACTTGTGTGAACTGTCAGGAGCCAGGCGTCGTATACACTTGTGTGAACTGTCAGGAGCCAGGCCGTCATGTATACACTTGTGTGAACTGTCAGGAGCCAGGCCGTCAGTATACACTTGTGTGAACTGTCAGGAGCCAGGCCGTCTGTATACACTTGTGTGAACTGTCAGGAGCCAGGCGTCTGTACACTTGTGTGAACTGTCAGGAGCCAGGCGTCAGTATACACTTGTGTGAACTGTCAGGAGCCAGGCCGTCATGTATACACTTGTGTGAACTGTCAGGAGCCAGGCCGTCATGTATACACTTGTGTGAACTGTCAGGAGCCAGGCGTCATGTATACACTTGTGTGAACTGTCAGGAGCCAGGCCGTCATGTATACACTTGTGTGAACTGTCAGGAGCCAGGCCGTCATGTATACACTTGTGTGAACTGTCAGGAGCCAGGCCGTCATGTATACACTTGTGTGAACTGTCAGGAGCCAGGCCGTCATGTATACACTTGTGTGAACTGTCAGGAGCCAGGCCGTCATGTATACACTTGTGTGAACTGTCAGGAGCCAGGCCGTCATGTATACACTTGTGTGAACTGTCAGGAGCCAGGCCGTCATGTATACACTTGTGTGAACTGTCAGGAGCCAGGCCGTCATGTATACACTTGTGTGAACTGTCAGGAGCCAGGACGTCATGTATACACTTGTGTGAACTGTCAGGAGCCAGGCCGTCATGTATACACTTGTGTGAACTGTCAGGAGCCAGGCCGTCATGTATACACTTGTGTGAACTGTCAGGAGCCAGGCGTCATGTATACACTTGTGTGAACTGTCAGGAGCCAGGCCGTCATGTATACACTTGTGTGAACTGTCAGGAGCCGGCCGTCATGTATACACTTGTGTGAACTGTCAGGAGCCAGGACGTCATGTATACACTTGTGTGAACTGTCAGGAGCCAGGCCGTCATGTATACACTTGTGTGAACTGTCAGGAGCCAGGCCGTCATGTATACACCTGTGTGAACTGTCAGAGCCAGCGTCATGTATACACTTGTGTGAACTGTCAGGAGCCAGGCCGTCATGTATACACTTGTGTGAACTGTCAGGAGCCAGGCCGTCATGTATACACTTGTGTGAACTGTCAGGAGCCAGGCCGTCATGTATACACTTGTGTGAACTGTCAGGAGCCAGGCCGTCTGTTACACTTGTGTGAACTGTCAGGAGCCAGGCCGTCGTGTATACACTTGTGTGAACTGTCAGGAGCCAGGCCGTCATGTTACACTTGTGTGAACTGTCAGGAGCCAGGCCGTCGTGTATACACTTGTGTGAACTGTCAGGAGCCAGGCCGTCTGTATACACTTGTGTGAACTGTCAGGAGCCAGGCCGTCATGTATACACTTATATGAACTGTCAGGAGCCTGGACGTCATGTATACACTTGTGTGAACTGTCAGGAGCCAGGCCGTCATGTATACACTTGTGTGAACTGTCAGGAGCCAGGCCGTCATGTATACACTTGTGTGAACTGTCAGGAGCCAGGCCGTCATGTATACACTTGTGTGAACTGTCAGGAGCCAGGCCGTCATGTATACACTTGTGTGAACTGTCAGGAGCCAGGCCGTCATGTATACACTTGTGTGAACTGTCAGGAGCCAGGCCGTCATGTATACACTTGTGTGAACTGTCAGGAGCCAGGCCGTCATGTATACACTTGTGTGAACTGTCAGGAGCCAGGCCGTCATGTATACACTTGTGTGAACTGTCAGGAGCCAGGCCGTCATGTATACACTTGTGTGAACTGTCAGGAGCCAGGACGTCATGTATACACTTGTGTGAACTGTCAGGAGCCAGGCCGTCATGTATACACTTGTGTGAACTGTCAGGAGCCAGGCCGTCATGTATACACTTGTGTGAACTGTCAGGAGCCAGGCCGTCATGTATACACTTGTGTGAACTGTCAGTAGCCAGGACGTCATGTATACACTTGTGTGAAATGTCAGGAGCCAGGCCGTCATGTATACACTTGTGTGAACTGTCAGGAGCCAGGCCGTCATGTATACACTTGTGTGAACTGTCAGGAGCCGGCGTCATGTATACACTTGTGTGAACTGTCAGGAGCCAGGCGTCATGTATACACTTGTGTGAAATGTCAGGAGCCAGGCCGTCATGTATACACTTGTGTGAACTGTCAGGAGCCAGGCCGTCATGTATACACTTGTGTGAACTGTCAGGAGCAGGACGTCATGTATACACTTGTGTGAACTGTCAGGAGCCAGGCCGTCATGTATACACTTGTGTGAACTGTCAGGAGCCAGGCCGTCATGTATACACTTGTGTGAACTGTCAGGAGCCAGCCGTCATGTATACACTTGTGTGAACTGTCAGGAGCCAGGCCGTCATGTATACACTTGTGTGAACTGTCAGGAGCCAGGCCGTCATGTATACACTTGTGTGAACTGTCAGGAGCCTGGACGTAACGTATACACTTGTGTGAACTGTCAGGAGCCTGGACGTAACGTATACACTTGTGTGAACTGTCAGGAGCCTGGACGTAACGTATACACTTGTATGAACTGTCAGGAGCCTGGACGTAACGTATACACTTGTGTGAACTGTCAGGAGCCTGGACGTAACGTATACACTTGTGTGAACTGTCAGGAGCCTGGACGTAACGTATACACTTGTGTGAACTGTCAGGAGCCTGGACGTAACGTATACACTTGTGTGAACTGTCAGGAGCCTGGACGTAACGTATACACTTGTGTGAACTGTCAGGAGCCAGGAAATGTGAACTGAAGCAATGTGGTGGAATCAATGAACTTGCCCCGAGGTTCGAAACAAACAAGAGGATTTGCCTGTTAACCTCCCTGTTGCAACCCGACCCCCATATACGCCATCGCGGTCCGTATCATGTAATAACACACCCAGTCCCCAACAGCAGTCGAACGGAACACGAATTATTACGATTAACCGTTAAGCCAATATATGCGTTACCCATAAGTAAGGCCTCCCGGCGAATGATATCGTATCAAGTCACGTGACGGTATCTACGTGGGTGGTCTTTCCTGTAGTGACTCGGCTACCTGTAAGAGGCACTTTGCTGTTTCAGCTTAGCTTTGTCTCAATGTCCAGTCACAGTAGTTGGTTCCAATCACTTTCTCTATAGGTCTCGTGACGGTCTTAGCAGGATCTCAACGTGCAATCTCCCTCGTGTTTCTGGAATGAATCTTCTCTCATTAACTCTCTGTTTCGGGGATCAAAATCCATTTGCCATCATTAGTGGGGACTGATATCGCCTTGCGCCCCTGTATTGTGGATTAATGTCTCACTAGTCACCTGTTATGAGATCAATCTCCTAGCCCTATCTATTTTTCGGAGAATCTGGTATTAGCCACCTGTTTTGGGATCAGTTTCCTACAGGCACCTGTCATGTGGACCAGTTGACCATAGTCCCATTCATTCCACACACACACCTGCGCTCAACGTGGCGACAATAAAAAACCACAGATAGGTCACATTTGTTATCATCATTGATAAGTTCACATAATATTATGACAATTGTATTCAGCTCCTGAAGTACTATTTACGTCCTCTGCGCTTCAGTTTGGACGTTCAAGGATCCAGGGGCTATAGGTGATTCACGTGTTACAGTTGTTGTTATTATTATTACTGTTATTATATATATATATATATATATATATATATATATATATATATATATATATATATATTATTTTTATTATATGCATGTGCTATATCAATGTTTAAAAAACTACTTGAGCACATTAAAGGTATTTATATTTCAAAATAAGTGTTTATACATGTTCTCGTTTCCGTCCGCCATTTTAAGAGCGAAGAAATTATCAATTACTACACAAATTAATTTTACTTACGCTCCTTCCACAATTCCAGATTGGCAAGACAAGAAAAACGTGATTCAATCAGCCCCTCTGTGGGGGGGGGGCAGATTGAGTCACGTCGTCTTGATAGAGCTAGTCAATGTAAGTCGGTAGACACCAGGGTATATAGACGTGCCTGGATACGATGCTCCTTGCATCATCGCTGCAGTGTATGTAAGGTCTGCAGATGAAACATTCACATCTGTTCACCGCTGTGAATAGTTTAGTCCCAGGATCGAGACCAGACCGCTGCGTCAGGTTAGAAACTATAGACCAATGCGTCAGTATCGATACTATAGACCGAGGTGTCGGGATAGAGACTAGACCGAGGTGTCGGGATCGAGACTAGACCGAGGTGTCGGGATCGAGACTAGACCGAGGTGTTGGGATCGAGACTAGACCGAGGTGTCGGGATCGAGACTAGACCGATGTGTCGGGATAGAGACTAGACCGAGGTGTCGGGATCGAGACTAGACCGAGGTGTCGGGATCGAGACTAGACCGAGGTGTCGGGATCGAGACTAGACCGAGGTGTCGGGATCGAAACTAGACCGATGTGTCGGGATCGAAACTAGACCGAGGTGTCGGGATCGAAACTAGACCGAGGTGTCGGGATCGAGAACTAGACCGAGGTGTCGGGATCGAGACTAGACCGAGGTGTCGGGATCGAGACTAGACCGAGGTGTCGGGATCGAGACTAGACCGAGGTGTCGGGATCGAGACTAGACCGAGTGTCGGGATCGAGAATAGACCGAGGTGTCGGGATCGAGAATAGACCGAGGTGTCGGGATCGAGAATAGACCGAGGTGTCGGGATCGAGACTAGACCGATGTGTCGGGATCGAGACTAGACCGATGTGTCGGGATCGAGAATAGACCGAGGTGTCGGGATCGAGACTAGACCGATGTGTCGGGATCGAGATTAGACCGAGGTGTCGGGATCGAAACTAGACCGAGGTGTCGGGATCGAGAATAGACCGAGGTGTCGGGATCGAGACTAGACCGAGGTGTCGGGATCGAGATTAGACCGAGGTGTCGGGATCGAAACTAGACCGAAGTATCGGGATCGAAACTAGACCGAGGTGTCGGGATCGAAACTAGACCGAGGTGTCGGGATCGAGACTAGACCGAGGTGTCGGCATCGAAACTAGACCGAGGTGTCGGGATCGAAACTAGACCGAGGTGTCGGTAGAAGTTTGTCCAATGTAGCCGAATATCTACACACTAAATACCTTATATAATAAGCACATAATCACTGCCAAACCTGGCAGACCAAATGTAGGGTCTACTGTCACAAAATAATACCTGACACCTATTGTCATAATTGGATTCGTGCCCCAACAAATGTACATAAACATCAATATCTTATGTGACAGGAATTATGACAGAATTAGCCTCGATTACCTAGGCTCCGTGAGGTGGCAGCACATTTTAGCCCCTCACTTTGATCACATTCAAAAACCGACTAAGTCACGAGACTTATCTTCTCAGCGAAATTACGCAGCCGAGCAAGAGGCGGTTAAGCGGACGACATGTGGCAGTCACACGGGCGATGCTGGTTGTTTAACTTGTATAGGTAATCACGTATGCACAAATACTCGCCATTTGTCCCGGGTAATTAAGTCTACGTTATCATCCCATCTCCATACAGAGTAATCAACCGAGAAAGTAATAATTCACAAAAGCGTTGATCCACGTTAGAAACTGGTAAAGATGAGGCATGGCCGCTTCAACATGTGACCGAGGAGAGTTGGTGCTACACATGCTGATACAAACATACATATATAGACGTCAGACGAGGGAGGGTTGGGGGCTGAGTTCCTCCAAAGCGTATGGGAGAGTATGTGGAGTCATTATTTTGTTGTGGGGTTGGCGTGATTGCATGTTTCAGCGCCTATGTTTATTTTAAATGCCTTGAGGTTTTTCTTGGGTATCCCAAGGGAGGTGGTTGTGCGCAAATCGATCGGTATTTTTTGTAATAAAAGAGTGTTGTACTTCGCCAATTTGGGATCGAAACTAGACCGAGGTGTCGGGATCGAGACTAGACCGAGGTGTCGGGATCGAAACTAGACCGAGGTGTCGGGATCGAGACTAGACCGAGGTGTTGGGGTCAAAACTAGACCGATGTGTCGGGATCGAGACTAGACCGAGGTGTCGGGATCGAGACTAGACCGAGGTGTCGGGATCGAAACTAGACCGAGGTGTCGGGATCGAGACTAGACCGATGTGTCGGGATCGAGAATAGACAGATGTGTCGGGATCGAGACTAGACCGAGGTGTCGGGATCGAAACTAGACCGAGGTGTCGGGATCGAAACTAGACCGAGGTGTCGGGATCGAGACTAGACCGATGTGTCGGGATCGAGAATAGACAGATGTGTCGGGATCGAGACTAGACCGAGGTGTCGGGATCGAAACTAGACCGAGGTGTCGGGATCGAGAATAGACAGATGTGTCGGGATCGAGACTAGACCGAGGTGTCGGGATCGAAACTAGACCGAGGTGTCGGGATCGAGACTAGACCGAGGTGTTGGGGTCAAAACTAGACCGAGGTGTCGGGATCGAAACTAGACCGAGGTGTCGGGATCGAAACTAGACCGAGGTGTCGGGATCGAGACTAGACCGAGGTGTTGGGGTCAAAACTAGACCGAGGTGTCGGGATCGAAACTAGACCGAGGTGTCGGGATCGAGACTAGACCGATGTGTCGGGATCGAGACTAGACCGATGTGTCGGGATCGAGACTAGACCGAGGTGTCGGGATCGAAACTAGACCGAGGTGTCGGGATCGAAACTAGACCGAGGTGTCGGGATCGAGACTAGACCGAGGTGTTGGGGTCAAAACTAGACCGAGGTGTCGGGATCGAAACTAGACCGAGGTGTCGGGATCGAGACTAGACCGATGTGTCGGGATCGAGACTAGACCGATGTGTCGGGATCGAGACTAGACCGATGTGTCGGGATCGAGACTAGACCGAGGTGTCGGGATCGAGACTAGACCGATGTGTCGGGATCGAGACTAGACCGAGGTGTCGGGATCGAAACTAGACCGAGGTGTCGGGATCGAAACTAGACCGAGGTGTCGGGATCGAGACTAGACCGAGGTGTTGGGGTCAAAACTAGACCGAGGTGTCGGGATCGAAACTAGACCGATGTGTCGGGATCGAGACTAGACCGATGTGTCGGGATCGAGACTAGACCGATGTGTCGGGATCGAGACTAGACCGAGGTGTCGGGATCGAAACTAGACCGAGGTGTTGGGATCGAGACTAGACCGAGGTGTTGGGGTCAAAACTAGACCGAGGTGTCGGGATCGAAACTAGACCGAGGTGTCGGGATCGAGACTAGACCGAGGTGTTGGGGTCAAAACTAGACCGATGTGTCGGGATCGAGACTAGACCGAGGTGTCGGGATCGAGACTAGATCGAGGTGTTGGGGTCAAAACTAGACCGAGGTGTCGGGATGGAGACTAGACCGATGTGTCGGGATCGAGACTAGATCGAGGTGTCGGGATCGAGAATAGACCGATGTGTCGGGATCGAGACTAGACCGAGGTGTTGGGGTCAAAACTAGACCGAGGTGTCGGGATGGAGACTAGACCGATGTGTCGGGATCGAGACTAGATCGAGGTGTCGGGATCGAGAATAGACCGATGTGTCGGGATCGAGACTAGACCGAGGTGTCGGGATCGAGAATAGACCGAGGTGTCGGGATCGAGACTAGACCGAGGTGTCGGGATGGAGACTAGACCGATGTGTCGGGATCGAGACTAGATCGAGGTGTCGGGATCGAGAATAGACCGAGGTGTCGGGATCGAGACTAGACCGAGGTGTCGGGATCGAGACTAGACCGAGGTGTCGGGATCGAGAATAGACCGAGGTGTCGGGATCGAGAATAGACCGTGTCGGGATCGAATAGACCGATGTCGGGATCGAGAATAGACCGATGTGTCGGGATCGAGAATAGACCGAGGTGTCGGGATCGAGAATAGACCGAGGTGTCGGGATCGAGAATAGACCGAGGTGTCGGGATCGAGAATAGACCGAGTCGGGTCGAATAACCGATGTCGGGATCGAGAATAGACCGAGGTGTCGGGATCGAGACTAGACCGATGTGTCGGGATCGAGAATAGACCGATGTGTCGGGATCGAGACTAGACCGAGGTGTCGGGATCAATAGACCGAGGTGTCGGGATCGAACTAGACCGAGGTGTCGGGATCGAGACTAGACCGAGGTGTCGGGATCGAGACTAGACCGAGGTGTCGGGATCGAAACTAGACCGAGGTGTCGGGATCGAGACTAGACCGAGGTGTCGGGATCGAGACTAGACCGAGGTGTCGGGATCGAAATAGACCGAGGTGTCGGGATCGAGAACTAGACCGATGTGTCGGGATCGAGAATAGACCGATGTGTCGGGATCGAGACTAGACCGAGGTGTCGGGATCGAGAATAGACCGAGGTGTCGGGATCGAGACTAGACCGAGGTGTCGGGATCGAGACTAGACCGAGGTGTCGGGATCGAGACTAGACCGAGGTGTCGGGATCGAACTAGACCGAGGTGTCGGGATCGAAACTAGACCGAGGTGTCGGGATCGAGACTAGACCGAGGTGTCGGGATCGAAACTAGACCGAGGTGTCGGGATCGAAACTAGACCGAGGTGTCGGGATCGAGACTAGACCGAGGTGTCGGGATCGAAACTAGACCGAGGTGTCGGGATCGAGACTAGACCGAGGTGTCGGGATCGAGACTAGACCGAGGTGTCGGGATCGAAACTAGACCGAGGTGTCGGGATCGAGACTAGACCGAGGTGTCGGGATCGAGACTAGACCGAGGTGTCGGGATCGAAACTAGACCGAGGTGTCGGGATCGAAACTAGACCGAGGTGTCGGGATCGAAACTAGACCGAGGTGTCGGGATCGAAACTAGACCGAGGTGTCGGGATCGAAACTAGACCGAGGTGTCGGGATCGAAACTAGACCGAGGTGTCGGGATCGAAACTAGACCGAGGTGTCGGGATCGAGACTAGACCGAGGTGTCGGGATGGAGACTAGACCGATGTGTCGGGATCGAGAATAGACCGATGTGTCGGGATCGAGAATAGACCGAGGTGTCGGGATCGAGACTAGACCGAGGTGTCGGGATCGAGACTAGACCGAGGTGTCGGGATCGAGAATAGACCGAGGTGTCGGGATCGAGACTAGACCGAGGTGTCGGGATCGAGACTAGACCGAGGTGTCGGGATCGAGACTAGACCGAGGTGTCGGGATCGAGAACTAGACCGAGGTGTCGGGATCGAGACTAGACCGAGGTGTCGGGATCGAAACTAGACCGAGGTGTCGGGATCGAGACTAGACCGAGGTGTCGGGATCGAGACTAGACCGAGGTGTCGGGATCGAAACTAGACCGAGGTGTCGGGATCGAAACTAGACCGAGGTGTCGGGATCGAAACTAGACCGAGGTGTCGGGATCGAAACTAGACCGAGGTGTCGGGATCGAGACTAGACCGAGGTGTCGGGATCGAAACTAGACCGAGGTGTCGGGATCGAGAACTAGACCGAGGTGTCGGGATCGAGACTAGACCGAGGTGTCGGGATCGAGACTAGACCGAGGTGTCGGGATCGAGAACTAGACCGATGTGTCGGGATCGAGAATAGACCGAGGTGTCGGGATCGAGACTAGACCGAGGTGTCGGGATCGAGACTAGACCGAGGTGTCGGGATCGAGACTAGACCGAGGTGTCGGGATCGAGACTAGACCGAGGTGTCGGGATCGAGACTAGACCGAGGTGTCGGGATCGAGACTAGACCGAGGTGTCGGGATCGAGACTAGACCGAGGTGTCGGGATCGAGACTAGACCGAGGTGTCGGGATCGAGACTAGACCGAGGTGTCGGGATCGAGACTAGACCGATGTCGGGATCAAAAAAAAAAAAAAAAAAAAAAAAAAAAAAAAAAAAAAAAACCCCCCCCCCCCCCCCCCCCCCCCCCCCGAGGTGTCGGGATCGAGACTAGACCGAGGTAGTTGGGATCGAGACTAGACCGAGGTGTCGGGATCGAACTAGACCGATGTGTCGGGATCGAGACTAGACCGAGGTGTCGGGATCGAGACTAGACCGAGGTGTCGGGATCGAGACTAGACCGAGGTGTGGGATCGAGACTAGACCGAGTGTCTCGGTGACCGAGGCGGATCGAGACTAGACCGAGGTGTCGGGATCGAGACTAGACCGAGGTGTCGGGATCGAGACTAGACCGAGGTGTCGGGATCGAGACTAGACCGAGGTGTCGGGATCGAGACTAGACCGAGGTGTCGGGATCGAACTAGACCGAGGTGTCGGGATCGAAACTAGACCGAGGTGTCGGGATCGAGACTAGACCGAGGTGTCGGGATCGAGACTAGACCGAGTGTCGGGATCGAGACTAGACCGAGGTGTCGGGATCGAGAACTAGACCGAGGTGTCGGGATCGAGACTAGACCGAGGTGTCGGGATCGAACTAGACCGATGTGTCGGGATCGAGACTAGCCCCCCCCCCCCCCCCCCCCCCCCCCCCCCCCCCCCCCCCCCCCCCCCCCCCCCCCCCCCCCCCCCCCCCCCCCCCCCCCCCCCCCCCCCCCCCCCCCCCCCCCCCCCCCCCCCCCCCCCCCCCCCCCCCCCCCCCCCCCCCCCCCCCCCCCCCCCCCCCCCCCCCCCCCCCCCCCCCCCCCCCCCCCCCCCCCCCCCCCCCCCCCCCCCCCCCCCCCCCCCCCCCCCCCCCCCCCCCCCCCCCCCCCCCCCCCCCCCCCCCCCCCCCCCCCCCCCCCCCCCCCCCCCCCCCCCCCCCCCCCCCCCCCTTTTTTTTTTTTTTTTTTTTTTTTTTTTTTTTTTTTTTTTTTTTTTTTTTTTTTTTTTTTTTTTTTTTTTTTTTTTTTTTTTTTTTTTTTTTTTTTTTTTTTTTTTTTTTTTTTTTTTTTTTTTTTTTTTTTTTTTTTTTTTTTTTTTTTTTTTTTTTTTTTTTTTTTTTTTTTTTTTTTTTTTTTTTTTTTTTTTTTTTTTTTTTTTTTTTTTTTTTTTTTTTTTTTTTTTTTTTTTTTTTTTTTTTTTTTTTTTTTCGAGACTAGACCGAGTGTCGGATCGAAAGACCAGGTGTCGGGACGAATAGACCGAGGTGTCGGGATCGAGACTAGACCGAGGTGTCGGGATCAGAACTAGACCGAGGTGTCGGGATCGAACTAGACCGAGGGTCGGATCGAACGACCGGGGCGGATCGAAACTAGACCGAGGTGTCGGGATCGAAACTAGACCGAGGTGTCGGGATCGAGACTAGACCGAGGTGTCGGGATCGAGACTAGACCGAGGTGTCGGGATCGAGACTAGACCGAGGTGTCGGGATCGAGACTAGACCGAGGTGTCGGGATCGAACTAGACCGAGGTGTCGGGATCGAAACTAGACCGAGGTGTCGGGATCGAGACTAGACCGAGGTGTCGGGATCGAACTAGACCGAGGTGTCGGGATCGAACTAGACCGAGGTGTCGGGATCGAGACTGACCGAGGTGGATCAACAACGAGGTGTCGGGATCGAACTAGACCGAGGTTTCGGGATCGAGACTAGACCGAGGTGTCGGGATCGAGACTAGACCGATGTGTCGGGATCGAGACTAGATCGAGGTGTCGGGATCGAGACTAGACCGAGGTGTCGGGATCGAGAGTAGACCGAGGTGTCGGGATCGAGACTAGATCGAGGTGTCGGGATGGAGACTAGACCGATGTGTCGGGATCGAGAATAGACCGAGGTGTCGGGATCGAGAATAGACCGAGGTGTCGGGATCGAGACTAGATCGAGGTGTCGGGATGGAGACTAGACCGAGGTGTCGGGATCGAGACTAGATCGAGGTGTCGGGATGGAGACTAGACCGAGGTGTCGGGATCGAGAATAGACCGATGTGTCGGGATCGAGACTAGACCGATGTGTCGGGATCGAGAATAGACCGAGGTGTCGGGATCGAGAATAGACCGAGGTGTCGGGATCGAGACTAGACCGAGGTGTCGGGATCGAAATAGACCGATGTGTCGGGATCGAGACTAGACCGATGTGTCGGGATCGAGAATAGACCGAGGTGTCGGGATCGAGAATAGACCGAGGTGTCGGGATCGAGACTAGACCGAGGTGTCGGGATGGAGACTAGACCGATGTGTCGGGATCGAGACTAGACCGAGGTGTCGGGATGGAGACTAGACCGATGTGTCGGGATCGAGAATAGACCGAGGTGTCGGGATCGAGAATAGACCGAGGTGTCGGGATCGAGACTAGATCGAGGTGTCGGGATCGAGATTAGACCGAGGTGTCGGGATCGAAACTAGACCGAGGGGTCGGGATCGAGACTAGACCGAGGTATTGGGATCGAAAATAGACCCAGGTGTCGGGATCGAGACTAGACCGAGGTGTCGGTAGAAGTTTGTCCAATGTAGCCGAATATCTACACACTAAATACCTTATATAATAAGCACATAATCACTGCCTATATCCAAACCTGGCAGACCAAATGTAGGGTCTACTGTCACAAAATAATACCTGACACCTATTGTCATAATTGGATTCGTGCCCCAACAAATGTACATAAACATCAATATCTTATGTGACAGGAATTATGACAGAATTAGCCTCGATTACCTAGGCTCCGTGAGGTGGCAGCACATTTTAGCCCCTCACTTTGATCACATTCAAAAACCGACTAAGTCACGAGACTATCTTCTCAGCGAAATTACGCAGCCGAGCAAGAGGCGGTTAAGCGGACGACATGTGGCAGTCACACGGGCGATGCTGGTTGTTTAACTTGTTTAGGTAATCACGTATGCACAAATACTCGCCATTTGTCCCGGGTAATTAAGTCTACGTTATCATCCCATCTCCATACAGAGTAATCAACCGAGAAAGTAATAATTCACAAAAGCGTTGATCCACGTTAGAAACTGGTAAAGATGAGGCATGGCCGCTTCAACATGTGACCGAGGAGAGTTGGTGCTACACATGCTGATACAAACATACATATATAGACGTCAGACGAGGGAGGGTTGGGGGCTGAGTTCCTCCAATGCGTATGTATGTGGAGTCATTATTTTGTTGTGGGGTTGGCGTGATTGCATGTTTCAGCGCCTATGTTTATTTTAAATGCCTTGAGGTTTTTCTTGGGTATCCCAAGGGAGGTGGTTGTGCGCAAATCGATCGGTATTTTTTGTAATAAAAGAGTGTTGTACTTCGCCAATTTGTCAAATTTTTCATCTTCGCAAAAAGTCGTACCTCGTACGAGAAAACGGCCCCAAAGTCGGTGTCGCTGCATACATACTCCATTGTGACGTCACAGATAAGGAGTGCTATTGCTAGTGGCGCCACGTAGTGTCCTCAAATGCAATCCTTGAGTCGGAAGCAGACGTCGCAATTATAGATTTCTTAGAAAGGTGACACTAAAGACACCTCATAAGTTCAATATAGCTTTTTTATTTTAGCAAAAAAAGGATATTTACATTTCCATTGTCCGTGGCCTTTAAAATAAAAATAAAAATATGTCATTATATTAATTCAGGTAACCTGCCGACAGCACCTAATCCAATGAATTAACAGCAAACAACAAAGTTGTCACATTTTAGATAACCCGCGTATATTGTGTGATTATTGTTTCTCGCAAATAAAACTTATCAAACACTTTAACAACTTTGGGAGAGGTCAGAAACCTCTGCTGGCCACCAGGGCCAAAATACTTGAGCGTTGAACGCCACGCCACACCACGTCACGCCAACTGCCTAGTCGCCGTGACGGGAGCTCGGCCAGATAGCGCGCGCCCTGTGCGGCGGTCATATCTCGAGTGGCCGCGTCGGGTCGGTCGGCAGTCGGCGGCTGGGCGTGGTGCACTCGATGCCGGAGATAAACCCCTTTACGAGTCATACAAGTGCACCGGCCTTCCTTCGATGTTTCCACGCGGTAAACCGCGTTGGTGTAGGGTGGTCGAGACACATCGTGTTCGAAACAACTATCTATAGAGCGTTTTTAAATTAAAACCCCTGATTCCGATATTTCCGTTGGCCTGTCCATTTGATATGCCCGGTGAGTATACCTTAGTTTCGCATAAACATCGTTTATATTACTTCTGTGACAAAATGGCGGTTTTTCTAGCATACAATATAGATAAATTAATTGTATTTGTAAGGAATATTTACTTAAACAGTGTTAACAAAATAATTAATAATAAATGGCTAAAACGACAGTGTGGCAATACCAAACTTTCTTTAGCTATAGTTACCCACACTCAGCTAGAATCGGCCAAGATTGATCACTGAGCCGATTTGGGGAAATATTGTCGCTTACGAAAACGGCTTTTTCTGATTATATTCATTAAAGAAAAACCTTTCTTAGAAATGAATTAACGTGCTTTTTCACTTGGTATAGTAAAAACGTTAATACCATAATTTTAATAATTATATATATATATATATATATATATATATATATATATATATATATATATATATATATATATATATTATGAAATCGTATTATTTACAATAGACTTTCCGCATTTGCGACAGTGTGATTCTCTTTGCTATTCAGTTTGGTGTGCCACAGGGGTATTGGATTCAGGTAGGGTCTAATTATACGTGTAGGGGTTTTACGTGTAACGGTTTTATGTGTAAAGATTTTACGTGTAAGGGTTTGTGTGTATGGATTTTACGTGTAGTGTCTAAGGGTTTGCATGGTAACCATGATAAACATTATTTGAATCTGAATCTGAATAGGGTACGCCGTAAGAAGCCAATATGGGCTATTGTTTTATACCACAAAATTTAACCTTAGAGTGAATATGTTGAAGTTAAGTTGTAAATAGATCCGTATACAGTCTTCGAGGTGGACGTTTTGAGCTCATCACGAAGGAGATAAATCTATTATTGTCCTGTCATTCAAGCATACAGCGCCTTATTCCCTGCCGTAGCTTGGAACACGTTCGTGGACACTGATGAATGGTTGGGCTTATGGAGCATAGACTCATCTTTCAACCATCTACTCGGATGTCATTACTCTTTCTGCACGTCCTCTGTCACTACGCCGCCAGCGTTGATAAATAGAACCATCCCGATGTTCTACGCTTCGATGACTGGCACAGTTTGTGCCCGTTCACAGTAGCCATTGTCTCGGGTGCTTCGATAATGTTGAGCAATCACGTGACTGGCAGACAATTATAAATGTACGTGTGCTAGTGTACGTGTTGACAACGTCCCCATGACCTGGTTAATATTACGGCCGGAACGATACACTACTTCGCGATACGACACGGTTCGTGATATAGACTGCATTGACTACGTATGTGCTCGCGTGAACAAGGCAAAGATATTGCCGAGTCACGGCATCCCTCGTAATTATTGACCTGTTCGGAGATCGGTTCATTTAGGGTGTGCGCAAAGGATCCTGGTTAAACATGCGTTCATCTACACAGCGCGAAAGTCAAATTAACCCAACACTAATGAGACTAAATGTGACGATTGCGGTCGAAGTGAAGGCTCAGACAAGACACAATTACATTACATAAATCGACAGTCCCACCACAATGCAAACAAACATGTTATGCAATGTATTGCTCTGTTTACATTTACAGTTTGAACGAAATTTCCCCCACACTTCTATGCAGCCGCGAAAATCCCCGAGCAGATCAACGAAGTCCAAATTGCATGCGTACACATACATTATAATAATTTTAACTCGATGTTTTGTCGATACGCCGACAATTGCGGCCAACTCTGGATCTAAGAGAATATAAGAAACCACTATTATGAGTTCGTACATTTCGAGGGAACACGGACATTCGGTTGGTCGCCGCAGCCTCTTATGGGCCACAACCCATTATATTAATTGCAAATACACATATGTATAAGGAAGCACCATATCCCGTTTATATACGACATACAGTAGTGTGTGACAGGTCTGTGGACGCAACAGCTTTATAAACTACGTCGTTTAGTTCGTCTTACCTGAAATCCTTTCGGCGCAATTATCCACGTGTGCCAATTGATGTCCTCGAAGTTGACGTACATTGGGCGACGTCTGCACATATTTCGGCGCCGCTTTCGCCTCTTACGCGCCTTTGCTCGCTTACTCCGCCACTTTGTGTCGTCCTCTCTGTCCGAAGGAGCGTCTCTGTTTGACGGATGTTTCCTCGGCGGCTTTTTGGAAGGAGCGTCTTCGTTTAGACGCGTTTTAAAGTTCTGCTTCAAATCCAGCGCGTCGTCGTCTCTACCCGAAGTGACGTTGTTCGATGTTTCCAGTTGTTGCCGCGTGAGGTCGCGTTTGTAAACTTTGACCTCGTCCGATGTGACGTCATCGCCTTCGTCGCCGTACATCTCGTCGTCGCCGTCGTAATAGTAGTCGTCCCCGTCGGCGTAATCATCGTCGTTGTTGTCGTCGCCGATTCCATTGTCTTTATCAAGCACGTCACCCTCGTGCGAAATCAGCTCCGTCAGGTCGCGATCCTTGGCCACGACCTCGGTGTTGTCATTCGAGAAGACGACGAGCAACGGCTCCTTCTGATTGGCCGTCGTCGTGTCGAAATCGAGGTCGCCGTCGTCACGTGTGTCGTACGGCGTGTCGATGCGCACCTCGAGCGTCTGCACGGGCACGCCGGCCCTCAGCCACCGGACGAACGCCTGGGTGACGGTGAACGTCTCCCAGCCGCTGTGACGGCCGCGGATGAACTTGGACGAGATGACTTTGTAGTTGTAGCGGGACTCCTCGTCGGCGTCGACGTCGACGTTGACGAGCGGGTCGAGCTCGTAGACCGTCACCATGCGGTCGATGCCCTCGTACTGGAAGCGGTCGGCGTCGACGAGGGCGAACAGGCGCAGCTCGGCGAGGATGATCTCCTCGCGCCGCCCCACGCTCGTCAGGTTGAAGAGGAGGCGGTGCACGCGAGTCTTGTTGCCGGCCGGCGCGTGGCCCACCGACGTGAGGGTCGGCTCTGAAACAGTCACACACGCGCGTCAACTTGGTCGCCGTCAGATGTGATCTCTGGATTGTGAATACGCTAACTGTGGAGCGTTTAAGGGCATTTAATGACTTAACGCCAGGCGCTAAGGTCTCTGTTTACCAATATATATATATATATATATATATATATATATATATATATATATATATATATATATATATATATATATATATATATTATATATAAAAATATAATACATATATATATATATATATATATATATATATATATATATATATATATATATATATATATTACCAATGTAAAAATATACATAATAAATATACATATATAATATATATGTAATATATACATACATATATATATATATATATACAATATATATATATATATATATATATATATATAATTCATAACATATGTATTTATTTTCTATGATATATGTATAATATATAAGTTTATATTATACTAATACGCCATCTTGTCTCTTGTCTCGCAGACGCCTGTTACCTCTCCCCGCTCTCTCTCTCTCTCTCTCTATGCAACTTGCACACATATTATTATTAATGACGACATTCGACAGCATGTATCACAAGAGTTAACACAGACTGGTGGAGACCATCCTGTGTTACACACTTACAGTAGATGCAGCAGATGGTTGCCCACTGTGTCAGTACGTACGTTTGTCATAACTTTAGTCGGGTTCGGAATATTGCGCGCACATTGCATTTTACGTTTACTCACGTTGTAGAAACTGTCATTCTGTTTCTTTGTTAAAAAATAAAAGTGTTACATTCCTGACGACGAAGACGAACCCCTGAAAATCGGTACCGACGTGCTAGCACCCTAAAAAGGGTAAGTTCTTATATAGCGCAGTATCCAATCCTCAGGACTGCTCAAAGCGCTTTTACACTTTACTTCCCTGACAGACTTGTTCAACCAAACACCGTCCCAACTTCTCTGGGAAGCATCCAGCCGTATGCTACAATTAATGCGCGAAGGCTGCTCATACACATATCCACATCTGTCTATAGCCAGGTGCTCATTTATACAACTGAGTGAATTACAGCAATGTAGAGTAAAAAAAAACATGCCCAACGTTTTAAAACCGCAGCACTGCATTCGAACCCCAGAAGATAACCATAAACATACATATATACGAACCTACGCTAGCTCGATTGCAGCAAAACAGTGTAAATGTCGGGTCGACATGTTATAACTATATTGATACAAAGGCGACAGCGACATAGAGACATATATTTATTATTAAAAGAGATAAGACATTTCCGGTTGTCATTTGCAAATCGAAGTTACACCGCTTTTTAAACAATCGCGATAAATATGTCATACACGTTTTCGGCTTACAATCTAGTAGTCAATCTAATTCTACTTTTCATTAAATTTATTTTAATACCTTCTTTCTGTCCTGAATATGTTAAATGTTGTGCTCCGTTGAACAAAAACAAGCGAGTGTTTATGTTTGTGCAATGTTTCACTATTCTTGAATGACTCAGCGCATACAAACGAATTTCCGTTTTCCGTTATCTGTGCGTTTACCGTTCCGGTATGAATTTTTATGAGTCTCGTAGAGCTAGAAAAAAAGCATCACCTATGATGTGTGAAAAAGGCATAAAAATATCTAGATAGGCGAAACTATTCCACGAGGTGTTTCTGGCTGCGTTAATCGCAAGAGTATGCGCACCGATAAAGCTACCCGCCGTGTCTATACTATAGACATAGTATCGCTGTTATAATAAACCTAAATCGGGCGCTATGCAGCGATAGGGATCCGAGATTATTGCGTTAAGTGCACCCGCTTACAAACCGGCACAAATGCACGTATTTCTGGATCGAAATAATCAGAGGCTCGAACGACGTGGAACCGCCGGCCGCAAGAGCGCATCGCTTCGCGGGCGGAGGGAGACCGAGGCGGGCAGCGGGAACTACGAGGTCTGATAGCGGCAGATAGTCGGGTCTCCACGCCGACACAGTGCGTCAATGCCGGGCCTGACATGACTCGAGGCGTCTCGGTAGGGTCGTCTTCTGTTGGTGTATCGTCTTTGTGGGATCGGCCGGCCACACTCGCCTTCCAGGCGTCGTAGTAGTTGCTAAGTAGTAACCGTATCACGATCGTTTAGACTGTGTGTAGTAGTCTGTTGTCTGTGAATGATGACGGTGTGTGTCTACTCTAGATCATTCGTATAGGATCAATGCCCATACATCGCCGGCTTATCAATATTTCATAATATGTATGTATATTACGAATATATATAAATATATATATATATATATATATATATATATATATATATATATATATATATATATATGCTAGATAATATATGCTGTATAATATATGCTATATATTTTATATACGATATACGAAACGAATCGACACACGACACACACGACACACGACACACGACACACGACACACGACACACGACACACGACACACGACACACGACACACGACACACGACACACGACACACGACACACGACACACGACACACGACACGACACGACACGACACGACACACGACACACGACACACGACACGACACGACACACACACACGACACGACACAGACACACGACACGACACACGACACACGACACACGACACACGACACACGACACACGACACACGACACACGACACACGACACACGACACACGACACACGACACACGACACACGACACGACACGACACACGACACACGACACACGACACACGACACACGACACAAACACGACACGACACACGACACACGACACACGACACACGACACACGACACACGACACACGACACGACACGACACACGACACACGACACACGACACACGACACACGACACACGACCACGACACACGACACACGACACTACACGACACGACACACGACACGACACACGACACACGACACACGACACACGACACACGACACACGACACAGACACACGACACACGACACACGACACACGACACACGACACGACACGACACGACACGACACACGACACACGACACACGACACACGACACACGACACCGACACCGACACACGACACGACGACATACACACAGATACCGACATATAACATATAACATATAACATATAATATATAATATATAATATATAATATATAATATATAATATATAATATATAATATATAATATATAATATATAATATATAATATATAATATATAATATATAATATATAATATATAATATATAATATATATATATAATAAATTTTTAATATATAATATAAAAATAAAATAATATATAATATATAATATATAATATATAACATATAATATAATATATATATAAATATACACGGAGAAGACATCGATTCACTCACCCGTGTTGATGCTTTTGAACGTGCGAATTGTGTTTCCGCGCGGGTGCGAATACTTGTCCGTGCTAAACCTTTCGTACAGTTCCCACATGTACCTGGCGGCTGCCCCGTCTGACGCCCTGTCTATCGCCGACTCCTTCCCCTTCCCCGTCCCCGATGTGTCCCCTCGTGCTCCAGCGACCTTCCCGGCCCACGCCACGTGCGGTCCATCGTCGTGGATGGAATTCGTCATCGAGTCCGAAAACGACGCGTCTCTCCCGAAAGCGGCTCCGTATGTAGGCACCCCGTCTTTCTGCGGTCTCCCTCCGTCCTTGTCGTTCGTTGTCTCCCTCTCGGCGTCCCTCTGTTGTGGGGAGTCCCTCTTCCCGAGGGAATCCTTGGCCGCCGCGGGCCGGCCAAGCGACGCTCCGAAGTGACATGAGCAGAGGAACGTGAGCGCGATTAAGAGACAGACTTTCGTCTCAACTGCGGAGTTCTGGCGCCACATTGTCGATGTCCCGGACGTGATTGTTCGCACATCGGCTCGTCCTGTGTCTTATTTCCCGGCGCGCACCCGTCGCTCGCCCGTTAAAAGCGCCTCGATAAATACGCCGATAGCGTTTCTAAGTATCATTTTATAGTAAACACAAGACAACGCGTCGTTGTTGAGGGCGCGCGGCCGGCTGAAGTGAGGCGCTGCGAGGCGGCATCAAAAACTATCAGATGCCACTCGCCTCACGGCCATATTTCAACGCTTTATCGCGGCCGATATTGTCTGGCGTGCTAATTGGTCGGATGAGCGTACGTTCAGTTCTGGCCGGGTGGCTCGATGTTGGCGAGGCTACTTACTTACTACTTGTTAGGTGGTCGATCGACGGAGCTACTTATTACCTGTTAGGTGGTCGATGGACGGAGATACTTACTACTTGATAGGTGGTCGATGGACGGAGCTACTTACTACTTGTTAGGTGGTCGATGGACGGAGCTACTTACTACCTGTTAGGTGGTCGATGGACGGAGCTACTTACTACTTGTTAGGTGGTCGATGGACGGAGCTACTTACTACCTGTTAGGTGGTCGATGGACGGAGCTACTTACTACTTGTCAGGTGGTCGATGGACGGAGCTACTTACTACCTGTTAGGTGGTCGATCGACGGAGCTAATTACTACTTGTTAGGTGGTCGATGGACGGAGCTACTTACTACTTGTTAGGTGGTCGATCGACGGAGCTACTTACTACTTGTTAGGTGGTCGATGGACGGAGCTACTTATTACTTGTTAGGTGGTCGATGGACGGAGATACTACTTGATAGGTGGTCGATGGACGGAGCTACTTACTACCTGTTAGGTGGTCGATGGACGGAGCTACTTACTACTTGTTAGGTGGTCGATGGACGGAGCTACTTACTACGTGTTAGGTGGTCGATGGACGGAGCTACTTACTACTTGTTAGGTGGTCGATCGACGGAGCTACTTACTACCTGTTAGGTGGTCGATGGACGGAGCTACTTACAACCTGTTAGGTGGTCGATGGACGGAGCTACTTACTACTTGTTAGGTGGTCGATGGACGGAGCTACTTACTACATGTTAGGTGGTCGATGGACGGAGCTACTTACTACATGTTAGGTGGTCAATGGACGGAGCTACTTACTACATGTTAGGTGGTCGTCCGAGACATGCTCGTCATCTTGTCGTTCGCATCTCTCTCCATGTCGCCGTATATTTGTGAAATAACATTTGCGCATTAATTGTACAGTGGCTGGATACTTACCAGAGAAGCTGAGATTGTGTTCGTTTAACAGGTCTGCCAGGGAGTAAAGTGTAAAGCGCTTTTTGCAATCCTGAGAATTTTATACTGCGCTATGTATAAAAGAACTTATCTTTTTAGATGTTGCACAATAGCTAGTTTCGCCGTTATGAAAAAGTAAAGGTTTTTCGCATTACTATGCGCATGAATCGTACGATGTTTTTAAGTAATGCCCGTCATACACATTACGACCAACGCGTTAATCGAATGCGATTTCGGCCCTTACGACAGTATCGGTAGCGGAAACCGAAAATATTTTGAAATCGTACGGTAGCGGGAAATAGGAAATAAGGGCCCAAATAAGGGCCCAAATAGCATACGATTTACAAGATATTCGTAAGGTGTATGACGGGCATAAGGCAAAACGTTACAAACCAATCGGTGGACGTCATTATTGTTTTGAATACCGTAGAAACACACACGACGCTGCGGTCAATCGTCTGATGTCAGGTGCGAATTGTGAAACCTGTAAAAAATCCTTTTTCATTTTTTTTCGAAAGTCCCAACGCGTTAAGGGTTCTCCCTTAACGCACTGGGACTTTCAAAACAAAAATGAAGCAGTATTCTCTTTCTTTCGAGATGAATAAAGGCACGAAAGACACTTGTTTGACTCGTTCGTCAAAAGGTGGTAATATAAACTAACCATTTGCAACTACACTTAAGCCTGTTGTACTGGTTCTTTACTAAAAATTGCCTTGTCATAGACACAAACATTTATTTATAGAATTATGGACATCGCCATTTTAATAGAAAGACAAACGTCACGAATTTGTGCATTTCCAAATTAGCCAATCGCCGAAATTAGTCTATTATGAAATTTTGATTGTAGTTGCGCGTCGTTAATTTTTAACTTTCGATTAACTCTTTTAGGTGTTTAACACAAAACAGAATAGGTTTCCTTTTGTTTCCATTTAATTGTTATTGCAATTTTGTTTAGATATGTAATTTATTCAAATTTCGTATTTGTTGCACCAGTTCTTGTCCAGCGTTTACAATATATACGTTTCTTGCATCACCGGACAGATGTTTATGCATCATATCTAGAAGAAAAAAACGATATTTCGGGACAGGAAGTATAAGCAGCCGGCACACGCGTAACCGTTTGTTAACCAATTAATGTGAGATCCGTCCGATATTCTGCGAGCGTTTCAGACCGTTTATAACTCACGGGTAGGTAGTTTATTTGTAACGATTAAATTGTTACTGTATTCGCTCGCTATCGCCACCAAGTAACTGAACAGGGCAGGACAAGGCCAACACGCTGAATGACGCATTCTGTCAACATCCTGATTAAGTTCAACAAGTAATTAGTGAAGCGAGGAGACTGATCGCAAAAGTCGACGCGAACTAATTAGTTGCAGACAAACTACCGATACCTCGACTGATAAGAGTTCTTTGGAACACGATGTTTAGCTAGTTTACGTATAGCCACTATATCAACGTCGTTTTTCCATTCGTGTTTAAGAACCGAGACTGATTAGCACCTTACGCGATCCGTTAGACAGAACGCAAACGTCCGTCGTGGTTTCGGTGTGTGTTACGTGCTCGCTGTCTGGTTATACGCTTCTCGCGTCCGAATGGAAACGATCCTAAGAGTGTCTTGACAATTCTAGATAACCACGACGATGATTTATTCTGGAAATGATAAACACCGTGTACACGGGTTGTTTTCTTCTTGTTTCGTTCTAAGAAGAAGCCATCAATCGTTTTGAACAAACACACTGTACTTGCCGTCGAATACGGAGTTGACGACAAATTACTTTGACTATTTATCAGAAATAAATCAGGGTGTTGATGGGATATTTCATTTCACATGATGTAAGTTTGTTGCTGGTGGGTTCATGTTAGAGGAAAGTGGCTGGATACCGTTTGTCAATGGTTCTCAGAGTTGTGTATGCCGTTAGCCCTTAATCATATAATTTCTTCAAAACAATCACTAGCCCATGCCATTACAAAACGGCTGTGTTCGTTAAATGCGGTGATTTGAAAGGATACACTTAACGTAGTGATTTGTATGTAATAATAATCGTTCTTTAAAACAATTATTATTCTACATTTATTGCATTGACTCTGGGTTTTGAATATACAACTGGAACATATCGAATATTATACTCCACCTGAATTATCTTTCAATGTAGCCTTGTTGTATGCAAAATTGCGTATAAGTTGAAGCGAGTACAGGAGGCTTCGGAAGGCCAGATCTTTAAGAGTATAAATAGTTTCAATCAGTCTCACGAACGTCTGAGAATTTTAATATCGAATTTCATTGTGACGACTGAATTTTCTGGAATCCCAGAAGTTCTTTCCGAGCAAGATCATTGTCATTGGTTGTAGATGTCGGGAAGGGGAAGGGAATAGGGCAGTCAGTGCCCTACATATTTTACTCGATATTTCATTTAAATATGCTACAAACTCCTGTTCCATCTAAAAGGATGCCAGAAGTTTGCAATGCTGACCAGTTGCATCTGAAACGTCCGAGTGATGATTTATTTTTAAAAGAAAGAAATTTTCGTTCTCCAATCTTGCGTTTTATGGTTTTGAATTGTTCTTGGACAGTCACGGATTTGCAGGCAGAATGAAGTATGTATGAATAGATGTCATACCCAGCCAAATGTTCTTAAGATCCTAAGAATTGAAGGGAATATAATCATATATTTTAAAATTGATCTTTTGCGTTGTTAGGCCGTTGCCATAAAGTATGAATTCTTCGTTCAAAGCTCCCCGGTCGCTGTGACAGGTGAAAAGTGTTAGTTAACATTAAATATCGATAGATTCACTCATCTGTAGTTCACAAGTAAGGATATTCTGCTTCATGTGTCGCCTCTTATTTTCGTATCAGAGAGATGTTGCACATTCCGCGGTAGGCAGCAATCTCAACAGAATAATTTTCACAACG
>JAODUO010000099.1:225000-260000 GCA_025642075.2 Ridgeia piscesae | reverse complement strand
AGCAAAATATAGCTGTAGATTATACATGCAATACGATTTACTGTGAAATCCTACTATAAGCGGCTCTACATATATAAACTCCGTGTGTTATGGTAGCAAAACCTCCACTGCAATCCCATGATAAATTGACTATTTTATGACTGCGTTAGACCAAATCGTAACTAAGCTGCACTGTGTCTTCTAGTCTTGTTGATTCTGAAATGCAATTGCCAACACAATTTATGTTCTTATTACAAATTGTCAGCGGCGCCATGTTCTCAGTCTCCAGTAAACCTAAATTTAAAGCTACGTGACACATTTAATTGGCTTCGAGATCTTACGAATCAGGACCATCTTAACCTTCTATGTATATCTGAACAGTCTTAATGAAGACTCAGCCCACTGACATCAAAGATTCTTCCATCTGGATTATGTAGCGTGCGTGTCTTTGCAGCTCACAAGACGACTTCGACGTGAAGAATCGATAACACCCGAAAGGACGCCATGTTGTTGACGTCAACATTTCTCGTCCTTTCTACCGTGATAAACCTTGCGGCTTCCGGCCGACTTACTCGTAAGCCGCCATCTTGTTTCAATATGCTGAAACCGGGTATTTGCATAAATAGTTTGACAAATAGTTGAACTGATAATTGATGAAATAGTACGCAATATTTGTTCAAGATGCCCAATTAATAATTACCTTATTTTCAAAAAAATATCTTGGTGTTGTTTCAAATCTTCCTCGTAACTGGTGTGTATTGTGTCGTTTTACTGTTGATAACACCAACTCTTTTTCCAGCAAGACAGACAATTTTCCGTCTGACTGTCATTGGTGTCTTGATCAACATGAAGACATGAACAACAGTTATCGAAACATTTCATTTCATTTTTAAATTCGTGTAATTGTCTCTGCAGCAAATATTCCATCTAAATTAGGTACACAACTACACATAGAGAGATACTGAAGCAACATGTGATCTTTGATTTGTTTTGTTTTCATCTGATTTTATCTGAACTGATCTGATCTGATTTGATTTGAATACTTTTAAACTTGACTGGTAAGTTGATGTGTTCCTTATCCAAATTATATTTAACTTTGATACACATACATCGCTATGGCTATCGTTGTTTTAACCACCTGCAGAGATGCTATCTTATCCACAAAAGGTTGTCACATACTTTAAATAGAAAATTAAAAATTGCACCAGCCAATTAACTGCCGACAGGGCTTGATGCGGAAGGCGATGGCGTGCCAGATCTGGTTCATTAAGGTCGACTCATTCAGTCGCTCTAAACGAATGTCTCTAATCACTTTCAATGCGACGCGGCACATGCAACAATGCTTATCGGATGATCGGCATCGATTATTCAGATCCACTGACACGCACATTGATTGAATTACACGCGACAAGTGTGTCACGTTGTCGATTTGAGAAACTCGCCGGCGCTACGATGTTACGCAGACGTTGGCCTGACTAAAGACATCTGACCACATTGCTGACCTTTATGACGTGTCTGTAAAATCTTAAGAAAATTAAACGTTCGCATGTGTACTTTCTGGTGCTCATTGCCCGTTTGCATCTGATACGGATCGGAGTTGCGTTTAAGAATCTCAAATCTTCAGCCAGACACGGCTGTTGCAGGGATTCAACGTCGCTGATGGTCAGGAGCAAGAGTTGTGCAACTAGTAAATCGTATTCTATGGATAACATATTTATCTGTCGTATATTGCTTCAACATAACGTAGCCTAATGAACCACGGAATTGCTACTCGGTCGCACCGTTGTGGCATTGGACGAATATGTCTAAAATATGTCCATGGCTTTTGTGCAGTAACGATAACGTGGCTTAAAGTGTTTTTCTCTACCAGGGAAACACATCGCATGCAGGTAATCCTTTATTGTGACGATATGGAACGACAATTATTACTTTCGTACAAATATATATATATATATATATATATATATATATATATATATATATATATATATATATATATATATATATATTGGAATAAGTCAATATTGATGGCCTTGTAATATCATAGCCAAACCAACAAACACGCTACGAGCCAGACCAGTGTGACGTAGCGACCGCGAGGTCATCACCTGCAACTGGCCAGATTCAATCACTGTCAGACCATTCCGTCCCACGTGACAAATGTCTAACCTATACATCAGCTCCAGGGATAAGCCGCGGAAAATTAAATAAGAAAGGCTCACCTAACCGGAAACGAATTAAATTGTTTGACCGAGACAAGAGCCGAGCTTGAGATACTTCAAATAATTTATTCCACTGAGTTATTCCACTGAATAAGTTATAGATTAAAAGAGCTCAGTTTTCTTTCACGTAGTGCCAGAATGCGCTGCCGTCGGGACTTTGTAAATTGATACGCATGGTAAATTATGGGGGTCCATTTACTATATTGTTAGATGCGGACCTATGTGTGAAAAAATGGATCGACTTGTCAGAACAATGTTTATAATTGCAATAGATACGGCGATACCGGTTGTTAGTTTATAACTAACATGTTAGGACAAATCATTGTTTAACAAGTCTCCTTGCCGCAGTAAATAAACACGGACCCAAACACGACGGTGGTCCATGTACAACGTCACACAGGCATCCCGAAGTAAATCTGCAGACCGCTCTCGAGCCTTGTAAGTTCCCAGGAATATACACGCAAAGGCGGTCAAATAATCAGTTCGGTAGAAAAAATTCAATATCGTGTCCAGGAAATACACAAATACACGTGGCAGTGACATAAACCACACAACTACATTATCGGTAACTAGATTCTGTGTCGACGGACGTTACCTGCCAATTGGGGAAATGTCATTGTCGACACTGACCGGTCGACCGGCCGGAGGAACGAACGGCATTGGACGTCAACAGCGTGCTGCAGTCGAAATGTCGCGTCGCGTCGCGTCGCGTCGCGTCGCGTCGCGTCGCGTCGCGTCGCGTCGCGTCGCGTCGCGTCGCGTCGCGTCGCGTCGCGTCGCGTCGCGTCGCGTCGCGTCGCGTCGCGTCGCGTCGCGTCGCGTCGTCGCGTCGTCGCGTCGTCGCGTCGCGTGGGTCGTCGCGTCGCGTCGCGCCGTCGGTCGCGTCGCGTCGCGTCGCGTCGCGTCGCGTGCGTCGTTCGCGTCGCGTCGCGTCGCTCCCGTCGCGTCGCGTCGCGTCCGTCCGTCGCGTCGCGTCCCGTCGCGTCGCGTCGCGTCGCGTCCGTCCGTCGCGTCCCGTCGCGTCGCGTCGCGTCGCGTCGCGTCGCGTCGCGTCGCGTCGCGTCGCGTCGCGTCGCGTCGCGTCGCGTCGCGTCGCGTCGCGTCGCGTCGCGTCGCGTCGCGTCGCGTCGCGTCGCGTCGCGTCGCGTCGCGTCGCGTCGCGTCGCGTCGCGTCGCGTCGCGTCGCGTCGCGTCGCGTCGCGTCGTCGCGTCGTCGCGTCGCGTCGCGTCGCGTCGCGTCGCGTCGCGTCGCGTCGCGTCGCGTCGCGTCGCGTCGCGTCGCGTCGCGTCGCGTCGCGTCGCGTCGCGTCGCGTCGCGTCGCGTTGCTTTAACAAATACGTGTACTCGTTTTGCTTTAATAAACACGTGCACTCGTTTTGCTTTAATAAACACATGCACTCGTTTTGCTTTAATAAACATATGCACTCGTTTTGCTTTAATAAACACGTGCACTCGTTTTGCTTTAATAAATACGTGCACTCGTTTTGCTTTATTAAATACGTGTACTCGTTTTGCTTTAATAAATACGTGCACTCGTTTTGCTTTAATAAATACGTGTACTCTTTTTGCTTTAATAAATACGTGTACTCATTTTGCTTTAATAAATACGTGTACTCGTTTTGATTTAATAAACACATGCACTCGTTTTGCTCTAATAAACACGTGCACTCGTTTTGCTTTAATAAATACGTGCACTCGGTTTGCTTTAATAAATACGTGCACTCGTTTTGCTTTAATAAATACGTGCACTCGGTTTGCTTTAATAAATACGTGCACTCGTTTTGCTTTAATAAATACGTGTACTCGTTTTGCTTTATTAAATACGTGTACTCGTTTTGCTTTAATAAATACGTGTACTCGTTTTGCTTTAATAAATACGTGTACTCGTTTTGCTTTAATAAATACGTGTACTCGTTTGCTTTAATAAATACTGGTCGTCGTTTTGCAGGGGCCGTGGGTGGGGGCTGCCATCCGCGCTACTACCACCCGCCGGACTGCATCGACCAGCCCGACGGCTACACGTGCGAGTGCGGACCCGGCTTCATATGGAACACCGATGTCTGTGTCGGTGAGTGCGACCTCGGCCAAAACGAGTGTTGTTGTTGTTGTTGTTGTTGGTGTTGTTGTTGTTGTTGTTGTTGTTGTTGTTTTGTTGCTGTTGCTGTTGCTGTTGCTGTTGCTGTTGCTGTTGCTGTTGGTGTTGCTGTTGCTGTTGCTGTTGCTGTTGCTGTTGATGTAGCTGTTACTTTTGTTCGTTCGTGTTGCTACTGTTGTCGTAGTTGTTACTGTTTTGCTGCTGTTGATGCTACTGTTGTAATTTACGTTGTTATTGTTGCTCCATCTGCTGTTGCACTTGTCACTGTTGTTATTGAGTTTTTTGATGCTGTGGCTGTTGTCAGGTTTGTTGTTGTTATTGTTGCCGCTTCTACAATTGCTGCTGTTGGTCTTGTTGCTGCGCCTGTTGTTTTGCTGCTGCTGGAATTGTTGTACCTGTTGCTGTTGCTACTGCTGAACAAATCTGTCGGCTATCATGTCGTCATATCATAATTTATATAGGTTAATCCTAATTCGCTGCGCCTACATTTCCAATATTTGACAACATGATGACGTTGTAAGCACGGACACGTGTTCAATTCTCCACCGCCGCATTACAGCTGGCGCGCTGTATCACCCACACCAGTTAACCTGTTAAAGATCTACGGTTTTACGAAATAAGCAGATGTTATAGAAAACAAACTCACCTTTCTCAAACTCGTTATCGTTACCGACCGACAAGGGATATATCGCGTTGTCCGGTAATGACGTCATTTTACTGTTCATAATACGTGGCGGTCAACGAGAAATGCCGCAATGACGTCAAGTTAAGACATGCTCTTTATCAAAACATGAGTAGGTAAGCGGTCATCAAATGCTTTAAGTTGAAATAAATTGAATGTGCAACCGATTGCAATACCGCGTTTTCTGTAGTACGATATTACCAACTACCACCATCTTCACGTCATCCACTGATAGTCTTCTTTGAGAAGCACAACACAAATGAGAAGCACAACACAAATAACAGTGACGTCATACATCTATGTTTAATTTTGGCGACTCAACAATGAACAACTAAACTGTTAAGATATTGTAAATGTTTATTGATTTACATCGCAACACATCTATAGAATAATATTCTATAGTGCTGTACAATACAAGAAAATGCACGACGGAAGTTAATATTAGCATAAACATCCAACAAACTACAGACATATATTGATATAATGTAAAAGAGTCAAATAAATTAGATAAATAAATAGATACATAGATTATTTAATTAACAATAATAAATATTTTTAATAATAATATTAAATAACTAAATAATAACAATTAAGTGCAAACATCCAAAATAGTCTAAGTAATTATCTAACAAGTGTAAAACTATTTTAAAATATTTAAAATAGCCAAATGTATATTCAAATGTATATGAAACCGTGAAACTGGAGAACGTGATGGTTTCAGCACTCGGTCTCAACTCGCACTTCGAGTTCACGAAACTGAGCCCGGTCCGCTACACGCTGCTGCTCAATAAACCCTTCCCTCGCCTCGTGTCGTTCACCGTCGCGCTCTGGCTCAACGTCTACCGCCGCCGTCACCCAGGCACCGTGCTCTCGTACTCTCACGCAGGACGAAGCAACGTGATCGAGATCGCCAGCGGCCCCACCCTCCGTCTGACGGTGCAGGGAGAAGACATCGTCACTGGGATCACCCTCAACGCGTCCGAGTGGCTCCATTTGGCCTGGACCTGGCGCGCGTCGGGTAGGCGGACTTGTTGTCGTGGGGGCGATAATAGGGGATATATGAACTTTCGTATTCGTATACGGATTCAGAAGTGTTTGTTAGATCCATACATCTAACATAACTGATGGTACACGTTTTCAGAGCAGACCTATCTACTTCACATTTGTGAAATAATGTATGTGTCGAATAGCAGGTAGTTATTCCGCAATTTCCGATTTTTAAATAGAAACGGTATATATAGAAACGAAACGTCGAAAGCATTTTTGTGGTTTCTTCTCTATAGTTCTTCTCCAGTTTGCTTGGGTTGGCCTGTACACGTGCATTGTACATCCACATCTAAACTCTCTCATTTCTGTAGCTCTCTTTCCCTCTGTTCGCTTTGTTACCATTCTCTCCGTGTCTCTTCTCTTCCCCTTACCCTCCTCTCTCTCTCGCTCTCTCTCTCTCTCTTCTCTCTCTCTCTTCTCTCTCTTCTCTCTCTCTTCTCTCTTCTCTCTCTCTCTCTCTCTCTCTCTCTTCTCTCTCTCTCTTTCTCTCTCTCTCTCTTTCTCTCTCTCCTCTCTCTCCTCTCTTTCTCTCTCTCTCTCTTCTCTTTTCTCTCTTTCTCTCTCTCACTCTCTCTCTCTCCCTCCCTCCTCTCTCTCTCTCTCTCTCTCTCTCTCTCTCTCCCTCCCTCTCTCTGTCTCTCTCTCTCTCTCTCTCTCTCTCCCTCTCTTTCTCCCCTCTCTAACATTATTGCCTAATCGCTCAGTAATCTGCGTGCCAACCAACGCATACAAACCACAAACTCACTCCGTGTGCAGACGGTACATGGCGCCTCTACCTAGACGGAGGCAAGACGAAGCTACACGGCCGAACGAAGGACGGCCACAGCCCCATCCGTGGCGGCGGCGAGCTGGTGGTGGGGCAGGCTTCACGGACCGCCCACTCCGACTACCACTACGACCTGAAATACGCCTTCCTCGGCGAGCTGGGCCTCATCAACATCTGGCACCGGGCGATGTCGCCGGCCGAGGTGAAGTCCGTCTACAGCGACTGTCTCCTGCAGACCTGTGGAGACGCCATCGAGTGGGCCGACTTCAGGAGCGGCACCCGGGGAGCAATGCGGATACGGTGGCCGTCCATGATACTCGGTACGGACGTGGTCGGGCAGCACAAGACAGGGAATCTTTGTTTCTTCCAAGTTTGTCTTGTTTCCTGTCGATGTGGCGCTGTACAAAATAAACATTATAAAGTAACGACAAAACAAAGTGTAAACCTTGAAGTGTGTTCAAGTGTGTTGGATAACAGAATGACGAAATGAAAACATTGCACCCGTGTTATGTATAATACTGGTGTAATGTAATGTACATTGTTGTTGTGCCATGAAGAGATAAGATAGTCCCACTAGGATTAATTGTAACCATTGACATGGGAGCTATCATTTTCCTGTATTTATAATATTACTTAGTGAACGTGTGTAAAAGAGAAAACCTTTAGTACTTAATTAATTACTCAATTAACTGTAGGAAATGTCGATATACGTCAAATGGCACATACACATACCATGATTGAATGTACAGTCATTTGTTTGAATATAGGGGAGTTCTACTACGTCACAGTACTAATACGTCACAGTACTAATACGTCACAGTACTAATACGTCACAGTACTAATATGTCACAGTACTAATATGTCACAGTACTAATACGTCACAGTACTAATACGTCACAGTACTAATACGTCACAGTAGTAATACGTCACAGTAGTAATACGTCACAGTACTATCTTATAGTCATTCACGTTGGGAGATATCGCTCTTATAGTCATTCACGTTGGGAGATATCGCTGTTTGTGCATTGCTCTAGAGGTTAGAAAACTATTATGACAGGAATTCTGTCATTATTCTATAGCTGTAGTTGACGCGACGATGATACACGCACACCACAGCCGCACACACACACGAACATGCACACACGCACGCTCGTATACACGCTCACTCACTCACCCACCCACCCACTCACCCACCCACTCACCCACCCCACCCACCCACCCACCCACTCACTCACCCACCCACCCACTCACCCACCCACCCACCCACCCCACGCACGTTCACTAACTCACCCACTCACCCACCCACCCACCCACCGACAGGTGTGTTGTCATACGGTGTACGTTGACCCGTTTGCTGCAGGCGGGTCCTACTGCTTCACGGCCCTGCAGGCGGCAGACACTTGCGACAAGTACTGCAGCGAGGTGATAGGTGAGACACACGCACTGGCTCTCTGTCGGCGTCGGCTTGTAGACAACACAACACTTATAATCAATTACGATTACAATAATAGTGATAATGATTATCATGATGATAATGATGTTGATATTGATATTGATATTGATATTGATATTGATATTGATATTGATATTGATATTGATATTGATATTGATATTGATATTGATATTGATATTGATATTGATATTGATCATAATCATAATCATAATCATTATCATGATCATTATCATTATGACGATGACAATTATAATAATATAACATATAATAATAAAATACAAAATAGTATATTGATATACACATACGGTGCTCTATAAACCTTACTGTACACACGCCCAAAGTACCTATTTGATGTATTTAAACTATTTTATAACTGAAGCAAAACAAGTCCAGTTTTGAAGTTTACACCATTATGCTGCTCTATATTAAAACAGAAAATGACAACAATACTTTTGGACATCAGCCATCTTCGAAGAGTTCAATGCCATGTTTTCGAGATTCACAACTTAGAATACAATAACACCACACGCACTCACACTCACATCACACATCCTCGCGTGCTCGCACACGCATGCGCATGTTCCTCTCATTTACGTTGACCGGTGTCCAGGCATCCAGTGCAACGCGGAGATCGTGAACAACGTCCACTGGCCTCGTACTCCGGCCCAGCACAACGTCAGCATGCCGTGTCCGGGGCGAAACGACGAACATCCGGTAAACGCAACAGGTACGTGCGTCGCTTCCGGTTTCGCGAAGTATTCGTTTCTCACCAACCAACGTCGTTCGTACTTACGCACAATTGTTCGCGTCTCTGCGATTGTTCCGATTGATACGTTAAACGTAGATTCCGTTGTACGTACTCATTCGTGAAACTAAAGTTGCAATTGTTGGCTCCTCTGTCCCAATTTAGTCCTGATTGTGGTAGCAGCAACGTACATTGATGCTGCAATGCTGGCGTTATGTACGTTATTATTATAAATTACTTGTCATTCAATTGTTAAATTGTTTTAGTCAATGCTATGATAGCTATGGCATTGTGAATACTATGACCAGAACGATACACTATTTCGCGATACGATACGTATCGCGATACAAACTACACGCACTGTGTACGTGCTCTCGCAGACAAGACAATGACACTGCAGTGGTCACGGCGTCCCGCATAATTATGAATATTGTCTGCGCGCTTTGAAAACATAATAATGCATTTTACGAAAATGTTAATGATTTTACATAGGTTATTGCTAGATAACTATACGCACTACATGTGATAACTCTATATGTTATCGACACAAAGACAGTTTTGGTTTTCGCTGGATATTTAGGTCCTCACAAATATGGCGAGAATACTGTTTGGCTACCTCTACTGTCTTGCATCGCAGCGTATCGCGACACGGATATTGTGTATCGTGTACCGTATCGTGCGGTATGTATCGCGATACACCGGCGTTGGATCTAGTGAATATAACGTCACAAGATCAGAGAGGAAACATACAGCACTGGATCCATCTCACAGGCACAAAATACTCGTGTGTTGTGATGTTTGTCGTACATCGAAGTAAAATCTAGTTAGTTTGCTTTCAATCACGTCTTTAAAGACACAAAGAGGAAGACCGCGGGAGAGACGGAGCGACAGAATCAATCAATCGATCAATCAATACATTGATTATGTCACACCGCCAAAGTTCACAGGATGCGTTGGATTTCTCACGCTCTGTTAGGAAAACATTCTTAGCAAGTGAATCGGAATCGAAAGTGATTATTGACCCCTAAAAATAGACATAATACAAAGTTCAACAAAATAGCTACAGCTCAAATTATGAAATAATATTGCATTAGTGCTGCGGTGCACTAAAATAACAAGTACTTGCGTACACGTGTTATTAAATGAAAAAATTAAAGAAAAGTAATTATAGGTAATATATGAATTATTGCTGTAGATAAACTAAACAGGGGTCGAGGAGACTGTCACTAACACCATTTTGATCGCTAAATTATTTTGGAAACTAGCAAATAATTACAATCTCATAGTTAAATAATAATACGCTTCCATTGCAGTATTTGCTCATTGATGTGTTTGGACGCAGAACGCTTCCATTGCAGTATTTGCTCATTGGATGTGTTTGGACGCAGAACGCTTCCATTGCAGTATTTGCTCATTGGATGTGTTTGGACGCAGAACGCTTCCATTGCAGTATTTGCTCATTGGATGTGTTTGGACGCAGAACGCTTCCATTGCAATATTTGCTCATTGGATGTGTTTGGACGCAGAACGCTTCCATTGCAGTATTTGCTCATTGGATGTGTTTGGACGCAGAACGCTTTCATTGCAATATTTGCTCATTGGATGTGTTTGGACGCAGAACGCTTCCATTGCAGTATTTGCTCATCGGACTTGTTTGAACGCAGAGGTTTTTTGCATTGTCTGCTCATCAAACGACTTTGAAGGTTTTCGTATCAGTATTTGTGCAACACACTTGTTTGAACAGAACACATTTCCATTGCAGTATTTGCGCATCGGACTTGTTTGAACGGCGACGACGACGACGGCGTGTGGTCGGAGGCAGACATTGATGAGTGCGCGCGCAAGGAAGACCTGTCTCTCAAGAATGCGGTAAATCTTCTCTCCGTTTACAACGGTCCTTCGCGGTGTAATCATCGGCCAGCAAGCGACGTGTCATATGTCCGTTCCGTGTACACACGGGCACTTGGTTTTTATGACAACCCCTTTTGCCAAGTCAAACACAAACACGTGTTTAGAAGGAGGTCGTCGTAAAACTAAGTGACATATTTATGGACCGATGGAACGTTACACATATAGTCGTAAAATTGAATGATTGTTGGTAGCAATGTAGACCGATGCTACCATGATGGGATTATATAAGTTATCTTAAGAATTGATCTTTGATTTGATGGAACATAAAGTGAACTATCTATTTGACAGTCTGTTTGAAATGTTCACGTAAACACGTGAACATACCACGAAGTATTAACATTATATAACAGCAACCAAACCTATTTCGTGTTATACAGAAATCGGTCAAGTTATCATAAGAATAGGTCTTTAGTTTGGTGGAACAAAACGTGAAACATCTATTTGACAGTTTGTTTGAAATATCGATCGTATTCGTAATATGTTAGATCGGTTTAATGTTACTCTAGCTATGCTACAATAATTATATTCATTATAATACGGCAATGCGGCCGACCACATTTATATTTTTAAACTTACGTAACAGCTCCCAAACATATTTTTTTTTAACAAAAGAGGTTAAAACCATAAAAATTTAAATGTGGTCGGCCGCATTACCGTATTGTAATGAATATAATTATTGTAGCATAGCTAGAGCAAAACTAAACCGATTAAAAATATTCCAAATGTTATTATTAAAATATGACAGGGCAGGTTGTATATACGCTGTCAGTAGGGTAGCCAGGTTTTTGCATTGGGGGGGCACCCGACAACCAAACAAACTCGTCATACCGAAATGACAACCAAGTTCGCTCACCAATGTAGCTGGCAGTTCAGCAAAACCATTCACAGGAGGCGTCAAAGTTAGAAAGTAAGAATGAAACGACACATTATTAAAAAGACACGAACTCAAAGCTCCTACATAACATCAGCCTAAAGCCGGCCACCACATTCCGCACGCTACTCTCCCAAACTTACTGACAAAGACCTTGATAAATACCAACATGTAGTCACTCACTCTGATGAAACAATAATTAAACACCCCTACCTTAACATAGATGATGTGACGTTGGCGTTCAACCAGTAACTTCACAACATATAACGTTGCATATTGCAATTGATAAATTCACGATAGGAAATGGCATTTTCCCAGTGCAAAATCCACTGGATTAATTGCTTCGGTTACAATGAGGATAACGCTTGGAGGAAGGTCGATGGGGTGATGGGAGATAGACGCATATCACGTAAACGTAAAGGAAATGTGCTCAGCTCGTGTGTTACCCCGGCATGCATGAATGCACTAGAGACGATGGCACTAACAGAGAAACAAAAGGAGAAGGTCCAGGTTTGCGAAAAACAACCTGGTAAGAATAATCGTGGGATGAAAGAGAAGAGAAGAATGGATGAACTGAGAGTGGAGGTTGGAGTGAAGGAAAGTTCTAAGAAGAAATTCGTGAGGAGTACATGGGCTAGTCATGTGGGGGCTATGGGATATGAAAAACTGGCAAACAGAGCAGATGCCCAGAAAGTGGAGGGGAAATGGAGGCGAGGAAGACCGAAATTGCGATGGGGTTTGCATTAAAAGTGATCAAGAAAGAATGGGAGAAGAATGGATAAAATAATAGAGAGAAAGAATTGGAGACTAGTGATAGAGAACGTTGTAAAAAAAAGTGAGAGGAAGAAAAAAGACAATGGAAAAGGAAATCATGGTCAACCCACCCCTGACGACACTGATACCAGGAAAATAATTTAAAAAAAGGCAATTTGACCCTAGTCTAGTAACCGGGCTACCATTATTTGTAATCCTTAATAGCCATATATGCACATTGAGAATAATGACATTTTTATTGCTCTGTCAACTCGTCTGCTGCAGCCAGCGACAGAAGTGGAGAATGCCTAACTTTATCCTATTTCAATGATGGCAATATTTTGCGAAAGGGTAGGATTGGGAAGGAAAATTTTACGCAGGCGTCTTGAAACCCAGTGTACTTTGTGACTCTATGAAGGAGGCAGCCATTTAATGATTCTACGCTCCCCACCATCCTAATATTTCCCCCGGATTGGGTGGCAAAGCCCCTGCCCCCCCGGCTACGCCACTGTACGCTGTCACCTAATCGCGTTTAGCAACCCGAAGCACCGTTCGCAGTGTTTTGTCTACGAAACCCTCTAATTTATAAATAGCTGGCAAATGGAAACGTTTCTTTCTGTTTTCCCGTAACGACCGGAAGGGATAATCGCAAATGTCTGTAATTTCACTGTAATGTTTGACGAGTTTACATAATCACGATTGTGGGGACGAAATAAAACGAAGACTAACTTGTGCTAACTGATTCAATGATCTTCCTACTAATAATATCCGCCATTGGTTTGAGAATGTGCTATCGGGGTGGGCTGAACAGACGGGGTAGCTTTAAAGCAAAGGTGCCAGCTCCTACGTAAAACAGTCATTTACTATTATGTTACTATTACTACAACATGCATGTCGAAGCTTTGCTGTCTGCCAATTTGTGTTTAGTTACTTTATAAAGCTCGGAACAATGTTCACAAGTTGAAAGATTCGCGTGAAACACGTTCACATGGTAAACAAAACATTTAATTTAAAAACAAAATTGATTAGCAATAACACGCAGCAATCAACTGCAATACCCTTTTATGTTTCATTTCCCCAGTTTCTAGACAGCAGATTCCGCGTTACAAACTACTGCTCGGTCAATTCTGGACGGAGAAGCTGGCACACTCCCTTTAACTGGGACAACTGTTCCTGAAGATGTCTTCTCTCCTTAGATCCAGCGGCTGCTGCAGTCGACCAATGTGAGCGGCAGTCGAGTGCTGTCGTTCGCCAACAAGCTCAAGAACCACACGGGGGCGATGTACTACGAGAACCCCGTCGATCTTGCCATCGTCATCGAGGCCGCCAAGATGCTGCTGCACACCCAGGTAGGGGAAACAGTGCGTCATGTCAACGATGGTAATAACCTTGGTCACCAAGGCCCCGTGACCTTACCCCAGAGTAGGGTAGAGACGCTGATTGGCCGAAATTGAAAATGAAATCAAATAAGGACACCCTTTTTATCAGATGCTATATTTTTAAAACAATTAAAACTACATTTATATAGAAATACGTCATACACAAAACGAACAGAAATGACAATAAATGTTTCATCTATTTTTTTTTTCTACTGTTTATTTTGTGTGTGTGTATATATATATATATATATATATATATATATATATATATAACTTTGTTTCGTTATCGAAAGCTTATATTATAAACATTACTTATGATTATACAGAATAAACCAGTTAACTAAACGAAAACAGTGATGCCGTCTGACGGTTTCGAGCTGTGACACTATACAAGAGTTACGTAAGCAAAGTGTATTTGTCACCAGGATGTCTTCTCGGTGAAGTTAAACAGCCGAGCGAGAGTCGGTTAACTAACGGATCTGTGAACAGATACATTCGATCAATTATAATTCCAAGTCAAATATGTTCGGTTAAGCCCAAGTACCTTGAATCATATTCGTATTCGAAGTACAAGTACAACACGCCATGTACAAGTTTAAGTCCAAGTACAATATATAATAATAATAATATACGCATTTATTGCACGCGATGTATCCAGCTAAAATACTCGCTCAAAGGCGCTTCAAGCGTAAAATATATCATAGTAAATTGATAAACATTGCATAAAATATAAATACGCTAAAATACAATAGTAAGTAAACCATATTAATAATCATTTAAGTAAATTCAGCAGTATCAGCTATAAAATAAATGATTGATATTCATTAGTCTGTATTGTTAGTAGTTTGAGTTAAATAAATAAAGTAAATAAGTTAGCTAAATACTTTGAGGATGAAGAGAATAATATGTTAATACATTTAAACATAGACCTCCATAAGTGTCAGCGGCAGTGTACATGTATATGATATTTAAGTATTGCTTCAAATGCCGCTATAAAAAAATGTGTTTTAATGCAGCCATGAACCCAGCCACGGCTTTGGTATTTCGGTCTGCAATATACATTTCGGTAGTAATTATCAAAGGTAATACAATTACTGATCTTCGTATTAAAAGTGGCACTTAGTATAACAGTGATGCAAACATGCAACTGTCATTCACTCGATGTCACAAGACAGTCCACTGCACGGACACAACCCGGGAACAACCTTATTATCCCGTCCATGCGTGGCTTGCTTTGCTATGATAATGCAATCACCAAAGATGTTACGTAAGAACGAATTGCCAGGAGTCGAGGAGGCAAACACGTTGTTAAGTCAACCGCATTCGCAACACAAGCAACTGCGTTTAAAGGAGGCAATTTACGCACCGATTCGCAACATGCATGCACACGCACGCGATACGATTGCATGGACATGTGTAGTACGTATGCATTCGCACGCACGCGATATCCCCGCTAAACAGGTCCGAAAATTCGAGTTGTTTTTAAATTTCATTTTGTAGATCTACAGCTTGCAGCTTTACATGCTTACAACATCGTCTGATCTGATGATGTCCACTGCGCGATGGTCTGGGATCACAACCCTTCTCTGTCTTCTCTCGTTCTAAGTTGGTTTTGTTACTTCATAATTATGTTATAGACAGCACCAGTGCCGCTCTCTGCGTCATGGTGCCTCTGTTGATAACGTCATCTCTGACATTTCCACCATTGTTGATGACATCTCTCCTGACGACATTACTTTTGTGCGGACTTTATTGATGACGTCACTCGTGACGTATGCACTATTGTGGTGTTGGTTCGCTTCAGGAACGGATCATTGACCACGGTGAGGAGAGTGACGGAGTACTTACCTATGGACTCAGTCGACGTCTTGACCAAAGCCTCTACCCCCAGCTTGACCACACGCAACAGTTCGCCAAGGTACGAACGTTCATTTACACGGATCAGTAATCTGACGATTACGACGAAGATAAAAACACCGAAAAGGAACATTCACTGCGTTTTGATACGCCATATTTAACGTTAACATTACATTCGTCAAAATTGTAATGTATCGTTACAATTGTAGTTACAATAACCAAATTATAATTAGTAATAATAACATGTATCGTAACCAGGCTCGTAATTTATTGGCATACCACAACACCGATAAATATAACTAAATTCGATGTGTATAATATATTAGTACACTGATTTTCCTGTGCTGTGCATGAATAAAATATCAGTGGTATAACACCTAGCAAAAATACAACATATCCGATGCAATTTCAAGAAACGGCGAAAATTGTGACATTAAGAAGCTACCAAAATGTAGGCACGTCGGAAAACTGACGGAGAATTATGACTGAAGATTCCTAACAAAGAACGGCTAAGCCTTCGGCTAAAAATGTACGCCATAAAACCAGTTTAGCATCGCGGGGGACAACAGTAAACACCGAAACGTGTTGACTGTATTCCTCGGTGAGGCAAACCGACGTACGGCCATTACCCGTGCGGCGTACGAAAGCGCTAAATAGGAGCAACATGTCGTTATTGACAAATCGCCAGGTCCCCATCTCGTACGCCTGATTAAGACCCATTTAGGAGGCGCATCTCGCGCGCGGATTAGTCGTGATAAAACCGGGTTTATTGTCACAGCGTGCCGTTATTATCTAAACAGTGGCGATCTTAATGTCTCACGGCTACCCACTCGTCGTTCGATGATGTTCTCCCGCATTCCATTCCAGACGATACTCGGCGTGCTCGGGAACCTGCTTGATCGTCGACACAACAGCGGCTGGTCGGGCAGCCTGCCGCCCGGAGCCGTCGGCGAACAGTTCATGTGGGTCCTGCACGACCTCGTCGCTCTCGTCGCTAAAAGTCTTCGTTTCCACGTTCACCGAGGAGACGTCATCCCACCTAGTTCAGACCAGACCGTGCGAGCAAACGTGCGCAATATAGGTAAATTACACAAGAGACAATCCACCCAATGATTTCTACCCAACATACTTGGTTAATCCGCTACATTTCTCTGATATATCTAGGGCCCTAAGATCATGCGTTTCCAAAAACAAATGTGTTCATAAAATTAAATCAAATATTGGCAAACGTGCTTCTCTGTAGCTGCGCCAACGACGTAGACTCAGCTCCTGGTTATAATTAAATCTTCTGAAATTACAGCTACCTTTCGTAAAAGTAAAACATTATTTGTTTGAAATTACTTTTCCACCAAACATTTTCGGCGGTTCCACGCTCCAATGACGCTTTTTGCCTGTTCCCGTTTATAATTACGCCAAATGATTTTGGTTGATGCGCCTCTATAAGTAAGCTTGGATTGTTAAGGATTCGGGCGCTATAGAAGTATTACAATTATTATTATCATTACATTGCTGCGTAAATTAATAGTTAGGAGAACTTCGGATTTTTGTTGACGTAGGTAGAGGGCGTGTCTTTAGAAGGATACTTGTATTCTTGAACGAGTAGAGAGGAGAGTGTCTAAAATGTTTTAAGGACACAATAACAACAATGACCAAAAATTCCAAAGGATCTGGGGTTAATGAAATGACACACCAATCGATTAGGAGGAGATAGACTATAAATGGTTAATACATTAGATGTATACGAAACCATTTTCCTCGTTTACGAAGATACAAAACTGAAGATTACATAACAAACTCTGAATAGTCAGTCTCACATTTGACCTTGAATGAACTTAGAAGACCGTCGACTATTAGTTGTGTAAATGCTAGCAGACTGAACCTGTTTAAACAAGATGGCAACGTGTGATTAAATACGACGTCATCTATCCAATGTGTGGCCTTCACTAGACGACAATGAGCAGCTGTTTACCTGGTAAACCTCGTTACTGTGTTCGCTACCCGCTAGGACATAATTGGTTCCAGAGATCTGATACACACAGTGGAGACCATTTTTCAGACGCCCAAATCATTCATCCGCATAATGGGTAAAACCGTAATTATACACTGAATAAATCAGGTACATTTCCATATCATCATTTCACTTTTTATATTACAAGGTTTTGCAGGTAGCGATAGCAACGAACGACTTGTTTTATCAACATGTGTTATTGACATTGTAATAAGAAAATTGTTAATTCTACCGTTGTATGTGGTCACTCATTAAAATGAAGATTCCCATTCCTACATTCATGTGTCAATGCCTCTAGTAGCTACTGACTCTTCCTTGCACTATGTTACGGCTCCATGACAGTTGATTAGATAATAAAAACGCAGTCTTGTGCATGGCTAAGTGTCACTCCACTAGTAGATGATCACTTCCTTTTGATAAGTGTAATTAAAATGTGCTACAAATAGTTACTTACGTTTCTGCCGGTTACGCCCTCTGGCGTTTAAGGCACCAACGAAATTCCACAACGTCAGCCTTTCTATGGCCATTCGCTGTAGTGTCCGAGCTGTGGCTTATTTCTCTCAGCTCTTTCTCCACTGTTCTGCTCCATCTTGTCTTTGAGCGTCCCTTATGGTGTCCACCAGATAGCTGTTTTTGTGACGTCAATGCGAGGAACACGTCCTATCCACACTCAGCATCTTCTTTGATTGATAGTGGGCCAGTCATCTTGTTGTCATTGAGCACACAGTTCCTAGCTGGACATGGCTCTTGGCTAAACTATTCTGAAGATCTTTACGAATACATATTACCAAAAAAAAAGATAAGCAAGCGAAAAATGTACAACTCATAACACGTCCAGAAACGTTAAATTCAACGGACTTTAGTACCTCATGATTTTGGCATTGTGTGATGTGGTGTGGTACGGTGGACTTTCTTTTGTTCCAGTGTATATCTATATTTCCCCCAACCACTCATAGAACACATATAAATGTCGGAGTTCTGTCCGTTTCCGATCGAGTATGATTTGTCAACACATTTCACTCTCAAATTCACGATAATTCGAACAGTACAACACACCGGAAATGGCGCATTTTGGGTACCTTTATAGATATTCGGTGAATCATTGCCGGGAAACCGTTCGTACGTTTGATCAGCAGCAAATGTAAGCTCTCAAAATGGTAACAGTTGTTCGCTAGCCACCGTTGTATCGGGTGTAAACACTACACAATAGCTGACACATTATTATGTGTGGTATGATATCATTATAATTATAACCGATAAATACCAGACACGCATTACGTAACAATAATAATGAATACGGCTTGAGCGGTATTAGTAAACGAATACAAATGTTTCAGATTCAAAAAATATAATATGCCTTATGCTACCATTTTTCGGCATGTGAATGCCACATTTAAACTTGTTTGTTTGTTTGTTTGTTTTAGACTTTAACGAAGAAATGCACACGGCCAATGAGCTGGGCGATATTAGGTTCCCCGCTGTTGTTGAGACAGACGACTGGAATAGACCTTCTCCCAGTTGGCACATCGACATACCGAGGGATGCACTCGCAACCGCTGAATCAACGCACGCACAAGGTTGTATGACAGTGCATGTTAGTCGTGTCACAATACTGTATGACTGAGACTAAGGAAGGCAGAGAAGTCTCGTTCTGTTTTAGTCAATGACAGTCATGTTCTTTATTCCTTGTTTGAGACTTGGTCGTCGATGCATCGTTTTATGTATCCCGCGTGCAAAACAAATCGTAACACGTTATCTTGTAGTTTTGAAATGAATGTATCTTTTCTTATATATATATATATATATATATATATATATATATATATATATATATATATACACACACACATACATATATGCAACTTATATATATTTTTTACACATTTCATAAACAAAGCACGTACAAACGACAATGTAATTGCCCGTACATGGATAAATCGAGTTTTATTGTATCGTGTTGTATTGTATTGTATTGTTGTTGTTGTGTTGTGTTGTGTTGTGTTGTGTTGTGTTGTGTTGTGTTGTGTTGTGTTGTGTTGTGTTGTTGTTGTGTTGTGTTGTGTTGTGTTGTGTTGTGTTGTGTTGTGTTGTGTTGTGTTGTGTTGTGTTGTGTTGTGTTGTGTTGTGTTGTGTTGTGTTGTGTTGTGTTGTGTTGTGTTGTGTTGTGTAGTGTAGTGTAGTGTAGTGTAGTGTAGTGTAGTGTAGTGTAGTGTAGTGTAGTGTAGTGTAGTATAGTATAGTATAGTATAGTATAGTATAGTATAGTATAGTATAGTATAGTATTGTATCGTATCGTATGTATCGTATCGTATCGTATCGTATCGTATCGTATCGTATCGTATCGTATCGTATCGTATCGTATCGTATCGTATCGTATCGTATCGTATCGTATCGTATCGTATCGTATCGTATCGTATCGTATTGTAAGCTGGCGACTCAGAACACTCATTAGATTGGACGACTGCGGGATGCTGTTAGGATGAATTTTAAACGCAATATGTCAATATGTAAAGCATATACACATTTGTTACACCTATATTATATGTAAACACAGCGTCATAATGCAGCATTTCATTCATTACAACCATGTAATCTCATACGCATTACCACAGTCTGACCACGAAACATGTTAACAATATGTGTTATTTAGTTCAACAAGTCTGTTACTTTTTCAGACATATTTGTTGTGTCGACTTTGTGTTTACGGGCCACGAACATCTTGCCAAATCACGACATACGCAGGTGGGTGTTGTCTAGATACTTGTCTTGGGGAGAGGTGCTTGTTAGCATTTTATGTCCGTGTGTGTGTGTATATATATATATATATATATATATATATATATATATATATATTTTTTTTTTTTTTTTTGTGGTGGTGGTGGTGGTGGTGGTGGTGGTGGTGGTGGTGGTGGTGGTGGTAGCGATGATGTGTGTGAATATACATGCAAGCATGCATACATGTGTGCATGCGTGCATGCGTGTGTGTGTGTGTGCGGCGTGCATGCGTGCGTGCGTATATGAGAACACAGTGGGGTGGAGTCAGGCAGTGCATGATGTGTTGAAGGGTTAAACACAGTACATGCTGAGTAGTTACGAGTGTGTACGATCAACGATTATACTGTATTAAAGCGTTCGCTAAATCACTTCGTCCGACGTGCTCTGAGTATGGACAGACTAACCACTATTGTAACCTTGCGGTTAGTTCCGTCAGTTGCCGCCAGTCTCCACTGCAAGGGTGTTAATGTTATTTGAATTTCTTCTAGTTTAGCTTACAGTCTGCTAACATTGCTTCTGGCTGCTTATTTAATGCAATTTAGCAGGCTGTAAATGAGGAACGTACAAACCAGGTTTAACAGCTAAATACAAACGAGAATGTTGCATTAGTCGTACAGCTATGTTAGTAAACATGTAGTCATTTAGACATGCAGATGACGTGTGCATGGTGCTGATGTGACTTTCAGGAAAAGCAAGGAAGACAACATCAACACGCCACTGCTGGCTGTCTCCGTACAAGTCGGTGCTTCCCCTTTCGGCCGCTTCCTGCGACCGATCACTGTGCAACTGCCTTATGTTAATGTAAGCATACATTTTAGTTTTATATTCAGCTGTCTTTTTCTAATAATCGTGTACAATTTATTTATTATATAATCGTTTCACATTGATTCTCAAACATTTGAGACCATAATCATCTTATTTTTAAACTAAGTCCGATTTCGCGTGTTTTACATATAGAATTGTTTTAAAGCACCCATGATAGTCATTGTGGTGAAGATGGTGGTTGTGGTTGTGGTGGTGGCGGTGGCGGTGGCGATGGCGGTGGCGGTGGCGGTGGCGGTGGCGGTGGCGGTGGCGGTGGCGGTGGCGGTGGCGGTGGCGGTGGCGGTGGCGGTGGCGGTGGCGGTGGCGGTGGCGGTGGCGGTGGCGGTGGCGGTGGCGGTGGGTGGGTGGTGGTGGTGGTGGCGGTGGGGGGGCGGTGGTGTATGATTGTCTAGGTTGGCGATTGTGGTCGAAGCAAGTTATTAGAAATGCAATATTACTTTAATTTACGTCGCTGGGTTATTTCTATTGCAGAATTTCAACATATCAAACCCTGTGTGCCTATCTCTCCAACAACGGAAACAGGTATAGTATAGTGTAAACTGTTTATATCAAGTTCTGTTACACGCAATTGCAGTTCTGTTAAATATTACATATCCATAGATTCTGGTGTTTGAAACGATTTTTGAAAGTCTTTTGAATCTTACATCTTATTTGTAAACGTCGACAACACATACAAACCTAAAAGAAAAGTGACATCGCACGAGAAGGTGTGGCGTGCCGGAATTAAGTTCCGGTGTGAAAGTTTGTTCCGTTTCCGTTTTGCGGATTGCGCACGGGCGTTATGATGCAAACACACATCAAAGCCTACTTTCGGGCCGCTTAAACACACGATAGTAAGATGTTTCTTGAAGAGTCCAACTAATGGTTGTGTTTGGCCAACAGTCTGTCACTCATGACGCTTTGATAATTATGTATGCTTGTTGGGGGGGTGGACGCCCGGTGGGGTGTGTGATACTGGAGTTGTCAACGCAGTATGTCTTACGTATATTGAAACTCCGACAATGCCACTTATATGTGCTTGTTAATACTAATCTTAACAGTTAGTCTGAACAAATACAACACAGTTTGCTTCTATTAACACCAGTTGATTTGACCGGTGTTTGGGTCATACATTATTTGAAATGGTTAATAAAGAGACGTGTGGTGGTATTCGGGCATTTTGCACCGATTTAGTGAAGACATTTGTACGTGTTGTACAAGTCGGCGCATGTGCCGGGTACGGGGCAGGGTGAACTGAGCAATTGCCCCATAATGAGGGCATCCACAAAACGGTTTTTGGGTAATTTCTTTGTTGTTTTCTTTATGGTATGGTTTGTATTATACAAAGTGATGTCATAAAACGACATATAATTATAGTATTTTGCAGTGAAGTCCCCACTGTAGAAGGTAGATATGACTTAGAACTGTTCTGGTATGATACCTGGAGGATAACTGTCCAGAACCTTCATAGTTCTAATCCGGTTATAGATCGTTTGATCGGTAAATTAGGATCAGGCGTGGAACCGGGCAGACATTCAAATGTGCATACATAATATATATATATATATATATATATATATATATATTATATATATATATATATATATATATATATATATATATATATATATATCACAATATAATGATTAGCATTACTGCCACTTACGTTTCGCATGTTCTTGTCCAGTTCCGAAGGATGGAGGTGGTCACGTGCCACCTGTCGATTGGTCAGCAGTTCGCCAACGTATGTCGTCTGCCGATGTACACATCCGGGTATTTATGCGGCCATGACAGACATGTATGACGAGAGTGTAAGCATCCGGGTCTTCGTTACATCATACCGAGTCACATGACCAATTATATTTATAAATTCACTGCTATTGTATTTGTCAATACAAATGTAAACTGCGCTAAAACGTCGTATGAGTATTAAATAACAATAAGAGTAGACAACCTGATGACAAGTCCGAGACAGGAGCGTAGTTCATGCTACGCCTCCTCGTGAGATGATGTGAATCTTGTCAAAATTTAGCTTCAGCTCTGCACTAATCGTAACCCTGAACCTAACCTAGTTTCATATCAGAACAACCATTTGTACGTAGCGGTGTGATGCGAGCTCCCTCCTTCGATACATCCGGGCACCGTTTCACTAACATTGTTAAGAGCTCTTAAACTCGATTTTGCACTTTAAAATCAATGTTAATCCTTAACCCTGATCTTGCATACATGAAAAACAGTCAACATCGCGTCACGCCAGCGCGACATTGTCACTGGTGTGTCATGGAAATAGTGTCCTCGGTAATATGGCAATGGATATTTGTTTTGAAAAGAAAAAATATTTAACAACATATTTGGTTTAAAAAAATTTAATGAATTTTCCTTAAGAACTCAGTATCTGAGGGAAACTGTCCCTGACGTTTGCTGTTTTCCCACCAGTGGGACCCGGGCGAGCGCCCTGTTGTGCTCATGAACATGGCGTCTTACGTCGGCTGCTCCGTGTCCGCCCTGCTCTGTCTCTTCTCCATCATCATGCTCGTCTACCTCAGGTAACGAACACATACAAACACAGACATGTTCGTCTACCTCAGGTAACGAACACATACAAACACAGACATGCTCGTCTACCTCAGGTAACGAACACATACAAACATAGACATGTTCGTCTACCTCAGGTAACAAACACATACAAACACAGACATGCTCGTCTACCTCAGGTAACGAACACATACATAGACATGTTCGTCTACCTCAGGTAACGAACATATACAAACACAGACATGTTCGTCTACCTCAGGTAACGAACATATACAAACACAGACATGCTCGTCTACCTCAGGTAACGAACACATACACACATAGACATGTTCGTCTACCTCAGGTAACGAACACATACAAACACAGACATGCTCGTCTACCTCAGGTAACGAACACATACACACATAGACATGTTCGTCTACCTCAGGTAACGAACACATACAAACACAGACATGCTCGTCTACCTCAGGTAACGAACACATACAAACACAGACATGTTCGTCTACCTCAGGTAACGAACATATACAAACACAAACATGTTCGTCTACCTCAGGTAACGAACACATACAAACACAGACATGTTCGTCTACCTCAGGTAACAAACACATACACACACAAACATGTTCGTCTACCTCAGGTAACGAACACATACAACATAGACATGTCGTCTACCTCAGGTAACAACACATACAAACACAGACATGCTCGTCTACCTCAGGTAACGAACACATACACACATAGACATGTTCGTCTACCTCAGGTAACGAACACATACAAAAAGACATGTTCGTCTACCTCAGGTAACGAACACATACACACACAACATGTTCGTCTACCTCAGGTAACGAACACATACAAACACAGACATGCTCGTCTACCTCAGGTAACGAACACATACAAACACAGACATGCTCGTCTACCTCAGGTAACGAACACATACAAACACAGACATGTTCGTCTACCTCAGGTAACGAACACATACAAACACAGACATGCTCGTCTACCTCAGGTAACGAACACATACAAACACAGACATGTTCGTCTACCTCAGGTAACGAACACATACAAACACAGACATGTTCGTCTACCTCAGGTAACGAACACATACAAACACAGACATGTCGTCTACCTCAGGTAACGAACACATACAACACATGACATGTTCGTCTACCTCAGGTAACGAACACATACAAACACAGACATGTTCGTCTACCTCAGGTAACGAACACATACAAACACAGACATGTTCGTCTACCTCAGGTAACGAACACATACAAACACAGACATGTTCGTCTACTTCAGGTAACGAACACATACAAACACAGACATGCTCGTCTACCTCAGGTAACGAACATATACAAACACAGACATGTTCGTCTACCTCAGGTAACGAACACATACAAACACAGACATGTTCGTCTACCTCAGGTAACGAACACATACAAACACAGACATGTTCGTCTACTTCAGGTAACGAACACATACAAACATAGACATGTTCGTCTAATTCAGGTAACGAACACATACAAACACAGACATGCTCGTCTACCTCAGGTAACAACACATACACACATAGACATGTTCGTCTACTCAGGTAACGAACACATACAAACACAGACATGTTCGTCTACCTCAGGTAACGAACACATACACACACAGACATGTTCGTCTACCTCAGGTAACGAACACATACACACATAGACATGTTCGTCTACCTCAGGTAACGAACACATACAAACACAGACATGCTCGTCTACCTCAGGTAACGAACACATACAAACACAGACATGTTCGTCTACCTCAGGTAACGAACACATACAAACACAGACATGCTCGTCTACCTCAGGTAACGAACACATACAAACACAGACATGTTCGTCTACCTCAGGTAACGAACACATACAAATACAGACATGTTCGTCTACCTCAGGTAACGAACACATACAAACACAGACATGCTCGTCTACCTCAGGTAACGAACACATACAAACACAGACATGTTCGTCTACCTCAGGTAACGAACACATACAAACACAGACATGTTCGTCTACTTCAGGTAACGAACACATACAAACATAGACATGTTCGTCTAATTCAGGTAACGAACACATACAAACACAGACATGCTCGTCTACCTCAGGTAACGAACATATACAAACATAGACATGTTCGTCTAATTCAGGTAACGAACACATACAAACACAGACATGTTCGTCTGCTTCAGGTAACGAACATATACAAACATAGACATGTTCGTCTAATTCAGGTAACTAACACATACACACATAGACATGTTCGTCTAATTCAGGTAACGAACGTATACAAACATAGACATTTTCGTCTACCTCAGATAACTAACACATACACACATAGACATGTTCGTCTACTCCAGGTAACGAACATATACAAACACATACATGTTCGTCTACCTCAGGTAATGAACACATACACACATAGACATGTTCGTCTACCTCATGTAACGAACACATACACACATAGACATGTTCGTCTACCTCAGGTAACGAACACATACAAACACAGACATGCTCGTCTACCTCAGGTAACGAACACATACAAACACAGACATGCTCGTCTACCTCAGGTAACGAACACATACAAACACAGACATGTTCGTCTACCTCAGGTAACGAACACATACAAACACAGACATGCTCGTCTACCTCAGGTAACGAACACATACAAACACAGACATGCTCGTCTACCTCAGGTAACGAACACATACAAACACAGACATGCTCGTCTACCTCAGGTAACGAACACATACAAACACAGACATGTTCGTCTACCTCAGGTAACGAACACATACAAATACAGACATGTTCGTCTACCTCAGGTAACGAACACATACAAACACAGACATGTTCGTCTACTTCAGGTAACGAACATATACAAACACAGACATGTTCGTCTACCTCAGGTAACGAACACATACAAACACAGACATGCTCGTCTACCTCAGGTAACGAACACATACAAACACAGACATGTTCGTCTACCTCAGGTAACGAACACATACAAACACAGACATGTTCGTCTACCTCAGGTAACGAACACATACAAACACAGACATGTTCGTCTACCTCAGGTAACGAACACATACAAACACAGACATGTTCGTCTACCTCAGGTAACGAACACATACAAACACAGACATGTTCGTCTACTTCAGGTAACGAACATATACAAACATAGACATGTTCGTCTAATTCAGGTAACGAACACATACAAACACAGACATGCTCGTCTACCTCAGGTAACGAACATATACAAACATAGACATGTTCGTCTAATTCAGGTAACGAACACATACAAACACAGACATGTTCGTCTACTTCAGGTAACGAACATATACAAACATAGACATGTTCGTCTAATTCAGGTAACTAACACATACACACATAGACATGTTCGTCTAATTCAGGTAACGAACGTATACAAACATAGACATTTTCGTCTACCTCAGATAACTAACACATACACACATAGACATGTTCGTCTACTCCAGGTAACGAACATATACAAACACACACATGTTCGTCTACCTCAGGTAATGAACACATACACACATAGACATGTTCGTCTACCTCATGTAACGAACACATACACACATAGACATGTTCGTCTACCTCAGGTAACGAACACATACAAACACAGACATGCTCGTCTACCTCAGGTAACGAACACATACAAACACAGACATGTTCGTCTACCTCAGGTAACGAACACATACAAACACAGACATGTTCGTCTACCTCAGGTAACGAACACATACAAACACAGACATGTTCGTCTACCTCAGGTAACGAACACATACAAACACAGACATGTTCGTCTACCTCAGGTAACGAACACATACAAACACAGACATGTTCGTCTACTTCAGGTAACGAACATATACAAACATAGACATGTTCGTCTAATTCAGGTAACGAACACATACAAACACAGACATGCTCGTCTACCTCAGGTAACGAACATATACAAACATAGACATGTTCGTCTAATTCAGGTAACGAACACATACAAACACAGACATGTTCGTCTACTTCAGGTAACGAACATATACAAACATAGACATGTTCGTCTAATTCAGGTAACTAACACATACACACATAGACATGTTCGTCTAATTCAGGTAACGAACGTATACAAACATAGAAATTTTCGTCTACCTCAGATAACTAACACATACACACATAGACATGTTCGTCTACTCCAGGTAACGAACATATACAAACACACACATGTTCGTCTACCTCAGGTAATGAACACATACACACATAGACATGTTCGTCTACCTCATGTAACGAACACATACACACATAGACATGTTCGTCTACCTCAGGTAACGAACACATACACACGTAGATATGTTCTTCTACCTCAGGTAACGAACACATACACAAGTAGACATGTTCGTCTACCTCAGGTAACAAACACATACAAACATAGACATGCTCGTCTACCTCAGGTAACGAACTTATACAGAGATGAACATGTTCGTTTACATCAGGTAACGAACTTATACAAACATGGACATGTTCGTTTACATCAGGTAACGAACTTATACAAATATAGACATGCTCGTCAACATCAGGTAACGAACTTATACAAATATAGACATGCTCGTCAACATCAGGTAACGAACTTATACAAATATAGACATGCTCGTCAACATCAGGTAACGAACTCATACAGAGATATATATTGATCCTTTCCCTCATACGATAGACACATTCAAACATATATTCATGTTCGTTTACATCAGATAACGAATTCCTCCAAATATAGGCAGTTTGTTTAGTTCAAATAACTAATTAATCCAAACATCTTCATAGACCTTGGGTAACAAATTCTATAATCTGCTTCGTGTTTGTCAACCTCAGGTAATGAACTTATTTAAACATATTCATGTTCGTTTACCTCCTGTGTTCTCTGTGCTTGCCTTGACCCAGTGAAATCCAACAGCGTGCCTACCACAGTAATGCATTGTATTATTATTTAAATAAAATATATCGCACCATGGTTATTCAAATTAAATATCTGACGTGAAGAAAAAGAACAATGTTTAATTTCCGGTTGTTATTAAGTACCGGGACAGAAGTCTGGGATTCCCAGTGTCAGCTGGCTAATGGCTAATTGTCTTGTCTTCAGGACGTCGTCGCAGACAGCGTCGATACACAAGAACTTCGCCGTCGCCATCGTGTGCAGCCAATTGTCTTTCATGATCGGCATCAATCGATTCCAGCACAAGGTACTCGTGTGTGGACATCTTTTGATGTCTAAATACAGCTGTATTTAAATACCAAAAAAAAAATTACTGCAAAACATACACTTTTTGTAGTTTCTGAAAAGAGAATGATTCTTTTTTTCAAACGGTTCCCAACACAAGGATGTTTAACGATCACCTCTCCTAGATTGCCTAGGCAAATAGATAATTCCATCTGGTTTTAAGGTTTCCCGATTTGTCCCCATATCCATTTATAGCGATTCAGGAGCCAACATTCAGACGTGATGACACTTGAAACACACATAAAACCAGAATTGTTATTGGAATCGGACTTGCGTTCCGGGCGATAATAGGGCGCCTCCACGTCGTCTGCTTTCAGCTGCTGTGCCACGCGTTCGCCGTGTGTCTTCACTACTTCTTCCTCGCCGCCTTCCAGTGGCTCCTCAATGCCGCCTTCAACCTCTACATCGTCATCACGTACGCCGTCCACTCACACGGCGAGCAGACGGACGGAGGGTCGCAGTACCGTTACTACGTCCTCGGCTGGGGTCAGTCTCCGGCCACCTCGGCGACGTTGTTATAAGCTAGGCTTTTGTTGTCGGTAGCACTGTCATCACGTTGTTATCCACGATAAACGTCTCATGATATAAATTTAATATATATCTTCAGTGTTTATGGTCGAAGCTTTGTGTGTATAAATTATAACTGAGAAAATATGTATAATATATATATATATATATTATATATATAATATATATATATATTATATTATATTATATTATATTATATTATATTATATTATATTATATTATATTATATTATATTATATTATATTATATTATATTATATTATATATATATTATATTATATTATATTATATATATTATATATATATATATATATATTATATATATATATATATATATATATATATATATATATATATATATATATATATATATAGAGAGAGAGAAGAGGAAAGAGAGAAAGAGAGGGATAATATATATATATATATATATATATATATATATAATATATATATATATATATATATATATATATATATATATATATATATATATATATATATATATATATATATATATATATAGTGTGAGAGACAGACAGACAGACAGACAGACAGAGACGAGACGGGAGACAGACATACACAAACAGAAGAGATATAGATGGATGGAGGGAGGGAGGGAGGGAGGGAGGGAGGGAGGGAGGAGGGGAGGGAGGGAGGGAGAGAGGAGGGGAGGGGAGAGGAGGGAGGGAGGGAGGAGGGAGGGAGGGAGGGAGGAGGGAGGGAGGGAGGGAGGAGGGATGGGAGGGAGGGAGGGAGGGAGGGAGGGAGGGAGGGAGGAGGAGGGAGGGAGGGAGGGAGGGAGGGAGAGGGAGGAGGGGAGGGAGGAGAGGAGGAGGAAAGGGAGGGAGGGAGGGAGGGAGGGAGGGAGGGGGAGGGAGGGAGGGAGGGAGGGAGGGAGGGAGGGAGGGAGGGGGGGGGAGGGAGGAGGGAGGGAGGGAGGGAGGGAGGGAGGGAGGGAGGGAGGGAGGGAGGGAGGGGGAGGGGAGAAATTGTAATTGTAATTGACAAGCAAGCAGAATTCTCCAGCATTAAATGTTTCTGTTTCAGTGCAGCCAGCCGTCATTGTTGGTGCATTTGTTGGTATCTACAGAGACGACTACTATGCCACAGATATGTAAGTAAATTAAAATAGATTTATAATATATGCAGTATAATAATGCTGTTCTTGACGTATACACACGTCGAACATATTCATATATTGCTGTTGCTCTGCTGCTGCTGTTATTGTTGTTGCTGTAGTAATAATTGTTGTTGCTGCTGCTGCTGTTTCTGCTGCGGCTAGTTGCTGGTTGTTCTCATTACGGCTGCTACTACTACCGTTGCTGTTGTTGTTCTTGTTTTGTTGCTGCTATTTCTGCTTGCTGCTGTTGCTGCTGCTGCTCTTGATGACGATACTAAATGTGTTGCGGCAGCTGGTTGTTGATATTGTTCTTGTTACTACATCTGTTACTTGTTATTATTACTATTATTATTACTGTTGTTGTTATTGTTGTTGTTATTATTACTATTATTATTACTGTTGTTGTTATTGTTGTTGTTGTTGTTGTTATTGTTATTGTTATTGTTGTCGTCGTCGTCGTCGGCGTCGGCGTCGTCGCGTCGGCGTCGGCGTCGGCGTCGGCGTCGGCGTCGGCGTCGGCGTCGGCGTCGGCGTCGGCGTCGGCGTCGGCGTCGGCGTCGGCGTCGGCGTCGGCGTCGGCGTCGTCGTCGTCGTCGTCGTCGTCGTCGTCGTCGTCGTCGTCGTCGTCGTCGTCGTCGTCGTCGTCGTCGTCGTCGTCGTCGTCGTCGTCGTCGTCGTCGTCGTCGTCGTCGTCGTCGTCGTCGTCGTCGTCGTCGTCGTCGTCGTCGTCGTCACCGTCACCGTCATCGTAATCATAATTATAATTACACCATCCAGGCTACAACGTCCGGAAATGGATCAACAAACCCGTTCTTTCATTGTTAGTATTAATATTATCATTATTTTTATACCCATCATTGTTATTAAGTGAGCACAATAAATGTTACACTAAGTGTAGCATGACTTTACACACAGGCTAAGCTGTTCTCGTGTGTTCCTGCCTGCAGGTGCTGGATTGCCTGGCAACACGTGTGGTTGTTTATTGGTCCCGCCATTGGCTTGTGCATAGTAAGTTTACTTTCTTCCACTATATGTATACACAATATAGGATTTGCATATTAGAAAACACCAATTACCTGGTCAGGTGAATTGTGAATACCGTATTTGTCTGTATATTGTTTAAGTAGTGTGTGTGTGTGTGTGTGTGTGTGTGTGTGTGTGTGTGTGTGTGTGTGTGTGTGTGTGTGTGTGTGTGTGTTGTGTGTGTGTGTGTGTGTGTGTGTGTGTGTGTGTGTGTGTGTGTGTGTGTGTGGGGTGTGGTGGGGGTGTGTGGGTGTGTGGGTGTGGGTGTGGGTGTGGGTGTGGTGTGTGGGTGTGGGTGTGGGTGTGGGTGTGGGTGTGGGTGTGGGTGTGGGTGTGGGTGTGGGTGTGGGTGTGGGTGTGGGTGTGGGTGTGGGTGTGGGTGTGGGTGTGGGTGTGGGTGTGGGTGTGGGGTGTGGGTGTGGGTGTGGGTGTGGGTGTGGGTGTGGGTGTGGGTGTGGGTGTGGGTGTGGGTGTGGGTGTGGGTGTGGGTGTGGTGGGTGTGGGGTGGGTGCGTGCGTGCGTGCGGCGTGCGTGCGCGTGCGCGTGCGCGTGCGCGTGCGCGTGCGCGTGCGCGTGCGCGTGCGCGTGCGCGTGCGCGTGCGCGTGCGCGTGCGCGTGCGCGTGCGCGTGCGCGTGCGCGTGCGCGTGCTTTGGTGCGTGCGTAGTACTGCGCACGTGCGTGTGCTTGGTCATGTCGGGCGGAAACGTTGATCTAAAATTGACTATATTAAGTGCAAATCTGGATTCACGTCGTCAGTTAATGTCTAAGTTATTCACCCATGTAATTAACACACATGCATCATTGTCCAGGTAACGCTGCTGGTGCTGATCTTTACAGCCAAAGAACACTACGAGAGTTCGTACTCGAAGAATGAAACAACCAATAACATGATCCTGTGAGTATGACGTCATGTCTAGGACATACAACAACGACAGCACTGCTTCAGTGTGTGTAGTTAAAGCACCAGTAAGACTGCACGGAATTAGTTTAAATCTGCTTGCGGTCTAGGACGAGTCGAATGTGTTGGTATCGGGTTTGTGAGTTTTTAAGTTGTAGTCTCATAATTTCAAAAACCCATATTGGTTTAAATCGCACCCGTTCCAGAAATACATAGCTTTGACACCAAATACACTATGCCTGCCACGCCCGGGTACTAACCACGATCTGCTAACTACTACACTATCCACGCCTCTTGTTTTTAGAAACATCTAAAATTATGTCTCGGTGTAACGTGTTCAGAATTGTGATTTTTCTATCCTGAAAAGTTTACATATTTGTACGGAAAACGTTGTTTCCGCCTTGCAGCATCCACTCGAAGGCTCTATGGACGCAGACGATCCTTCTCAGTCTCTGTTGGAGCTTCGCCTTCATCTCAGTCATGATGCACGACGATATCGTGAAACTTCTTTATGCATTATTCAATATACTCCAGGTAGGCGGCGCCACTGTCGACATTGACTGCTCCACTGTCGCCATCTTGTGTACAAACACGTCGTTACTGGCACTGCTGAAGATAACTAATACCCCACGGATAGAGAAATGGATATGATATATTTACTTGGATTAATGCAGCCTTGTAACACCGTGGTTTCTGTATATAATAATATGTGATATAAACATGCCCAATATGCGTCATGGATGTGAAATAAGGTTTTAATTAACAACAAAAGTAGCACACAACAAGTGTTTAGAAACTATGATTTGTGTAATAAAGTTCTTGCCAAAATGAATTACTAGTAACAAATATTATTGGTCAATTCAACTCACTGATTAAATTATCATGTTACTTATTTATAATAATATTTTATTAAATGGTTATATGTTATTAGTACAAAGTAACTATTCGCTAAGATCGGACGGCATTAGAAAAACACATGGACATATAACCGTAGGCTATATTGTCCTCTTCTCCATTGAAGTGATTAGAATAATCACGACGTTAAATTGTTGTTACACATTTACTCGAAAGCGGGTTATTTTTTAACGATTCAATGCAATATTAACGGGCTTGTTTTGCCTACTTTAAGTTCACGCCGAGTTATTTAATTTTGCAGGGCGCTTTCTTTCTCGTGTTCTACTTCCTGTTGAACGACGAGGTAGGTACAAGTGACTAATTGGTTGGTTCACATTATTGTTTGTCGACGCATTCGTTTAAACCAGTGGCTGAACACATTCCTGCGTGTTACATACCGTGCTCTCTAATCAACAACTAACGTATTTAGTTAATCTGCTGCATTTATCTGGATCATTCGTGTTCTCTGTGTCTCTCTGTGTGGCTCCGTTGTCTACAATACTATTTCTGCCTGCCTGCCTGCCTGCCAGCCTGCCTGCCAGCCTGCCTGCCTGCCTGCCTGCCTGCCTGCCTGCCTGCCTGCCTGCCTGCCTGCCTGCCTGCCTGCCTGCCTGCCTGCCTGCCTGCCTGCCTGCCTGCCTGCCTGCCTGCCTGCCTGCCTGCCTGCCTGCCTGCCTGCCTGCCTGCCTGCCTGCCTGCCTGCCTCCCCCTCCCTGTCTTTGTCCATATGTGTGTGTATGTGTGTGCGTCTGTCTGTCTGTCTGTCTGTCTGTCTGTCTGTCTGTCTGTCTGTCTATCTGTATGTATGTATGTATGTATGTATGTATGTATGTATGTATGTCTGTCTGTCTGTCTGTCTGTCTGTCTGTCTGTCTGTATGTCTGTCTGTCTGTCTGTCTGTCTGTCTGTCTGTCTGTCTGTCTGTCTGTCTGTCTGTCTGTCTGTCTGTCTGTCTGTCTGTCTGTCTGTCTGTCTGTCTGTCTGTCTGTCTGTCTGTCTGTCTGTCTGTCTGTCTGTCTGTCTGTCTGTCTGTCTGTCTGTCTGTCTGTCTGTCTGTCTGTCTGTCTGTCTGTCTGTCTGTCTGTCTGTCTGACTGCCTCTCTCTCTCTCTATCAAAATCTCTCTTCTATCTATTTTCTCTCTTCTCTCTCCTCTCTCTCTCTCTCTCTCTCTCTCTCTCTCTCTCTCTCTCTCTCTCTCTCTCTCTCTCTCTCTCTGCTAACCTAACATCCCTTTATCTTTCGTGATGGAAGTATCCTTAGACGGAGATGACAGAATATCTCTGCAATTTCACTGTTATGGTTTACACTCGAATCGCTGTGTAGTCATATCTCTCTATTG
>JAODUO010000099.1:217500-220000 GCA_025642075.2 Ridgeia piscesae | reverse complement strand
CAATCGTCCACTGTTCTGGCCGACGTGATGTCCACATTTATGGTTGTAAAACGATAATGATATCCCCTTAGTAGCTGATGCAATGTCGTCACGCCGTGTGTCTTCACAGATGGTGTCCGAAGGAACGTCTAATGCCAAAGAGTTAAATGTTAAGGACTTTGAACAGTTCCAAATATAACGATATGTCTAAGAAGTTATATTTATAGTGTTTTATTTTTGCCACAGACATCGTGATGTTAAGAAAGCAGAACTCATTCATAAAGTGTTTACCAAAGAATAGAACGGCCTCTGATAGCAACGATTTATACTCAGGGACGGTGGAACACGATACAACTAACATTAGGAAAGATCAATGTAAATCGGGTATATAATACCTACATATGTACTACTAGTATTGTCATTCGTGTGACTTCGATTGGTGCCTGACATTGCTATCGTTTGTTACTTGCTTTTAGTAAAACGTCTGGCTAACATCGACGAATAGGAATACGTTGTCGATTGACCTGGTGGTTTCACATGAGAACGGAAAAGTTAATTTCAAATGTAATTTGTGGAAAACGCTTGCATTTGTGAGGTATGAAAGCTAAATGACAAAATACAATAAAAGGAGGTTGGATATACCGTTTATAAATAGTGTCAGATGTATTGTTTCTCACTTAAAGAATATACAATAATTTATTACAGAACAACAAAAGTGCAAGGACAAAGTAAGCAGGCAGTAGTCATTCTTTCGTCTGACAATAAATGACTGGAACATGTGGTCTATTGATTATGCTACTGCAACGTGAAGAAATAAAAAAACGAAATCGACAACTGTCTAAGAAGGGCGGTTTCCACACAGATAAAACGTGTCAGAGTTTCCTTGTCATCTGGCCATCTGCAGTTTCTAGTCTAGATGATAATCTTATTGAATATGGCAAAATAATAAAACCCTTCCCGAGGCAAAAAACTAATTCATTGGCTGATAATTGCTATGTGAAATATCAACTGTGTTGTCTCGGAATTCAATTACACACTTGTCGCTACGCTGTTGCACTCACCACGCTTTGGTTCAAGTGTGTTTAAAATTAAGTGCTTTCCGACCATAACAATGGGCATTGTATTCGCCGGCAGACGGGCATCGCGTCCGACTAATGACCGCCCGCAATGTAATTACATCAGTCGCTCTCATTCCGGCTTTAAATCAACGTCCAATTAGGACGTTCAAAGGCGACTCGCTGACCTAAACCGATCGAGCGTTGATTGCACGCTATTTGTGTAATTACAACTTTCCGCAACATATGTGACTTTGTCGTCGGTTATTACCTGTTTGCGGTCGCGTCCGATATCGTTTGAAAGATTAATTACCGACATGTTTCGTTGTCCGCACAGCACCGTATAGACATGTTAAAAGTTAATTGCGTGCGCCACGCAGATGTTCTGTGCAGAAGAAATTACGTTGTTAGTTGAGTTGTTACAAGAAAATTTATATCCATAAAATAATATCTATGCATATATCAATGTTACTGTCTACGGGTTGTTTTTATTTTATAAACATTTATTGTTTATATTTATATGTTTTTAGTTCGTTCTCTTATTCGCTTGCATTGAGCTGTTCCAGTGTATTAATTCGTGATCATTTTCACAAGGGCAAGTTTTTTTTGTGACGCACACTTACAAATTGACCGCTGCATTTTTATTAGCACGACTGACCAATCAAACGGAGCCAAAACAATTGGCAAAATTATATATAGCGTGCGATTTTTTTACATTTTGGTTTGATATTCGATGTTGGCCAGAATGCTGTGGCGTGATAGATTACAAAATTAAAGATGAAAAAGAGTTACGTCGCGGTACCCCTGAAACACTTTGCAAAGATTACAATCAGTCACCGAACAAAACAAAGTCAAGTTTGTGTAAATTAGCCTTCTATTAAAAAAGTCCTATATTAAGGAATGATATCCATATAAACTCGCCCAAAATGATACTCTTCTGTACATGACTTTCCGCTATAAACATCAAATTTTGAACAACAAACTTAACCACCATTGACATACGATGCTTCCATGAACAAAACAGTCTTCATATAAATCCTTTCCTCAATCGATGCGTTCGTAAACACGGTATCCTGATATAAACCCCTTCCCAAGTGAACGAGTAATCTACCGGTCCTCAGACGGCAGCTCATCTAAACTGGTTCAATTGTGTTTTGTTGCCTGTAGGTAATCATTTACTCACTGCCGCCGTCAAACCCACGAGGGACGCGCGTCGCAACTGATTTCTTCTATCGCGATCACGATCAGATACAAACGTTCAGGTTTGTAATCGAAGCAATTATATGGCCGTCTATCGTCCCATATCGGCAGTCGACATCAAATTGCACGAACTATTACATCTATGCTTCGGTTATCTTCTGCTGCAGGCTTATCAGTTTGTTTCGATCGAAATTAATTTGCCGGGTTTGACGCGTTGCGGGCTGCTGGCAAAATAAAACGACCCAGATAGCCCTGCAAACGCAATG
>JAODUO010000099.1:207500-210000 GCA_025642075.2 Ridgeia piscesae | reverse complement strand
GTGACGGTGTTGGCAACATCTGCCTTTGTTGTCCGTGTGCAGTGTGGTAGACATGCTTAACGATGTATTCCGGTTGATCTGAGTCATCCCCAGTAATCGTACCATCTATCATGAAGACGTCAATATGTTCTGCCAAGAGGCAAGCGTGCCTTGCAGGGTAGTTGAGATTTTATGTTAACGACGTAATTGTGAACAAAAACAATATCGTAAATGCACATTCGGCAGCTGTGTTTGACCACACGGTGTGGAACGTTAGCAGACTATGAAAGATGATTTATAATCTGGCAGAAAGGTTTTAGTGGTTCCTCAAACACCACACACATGCTAGCAAGGAACCAATTGCAACACAACACAGAAGATGTGCTTGAAATGTTTAGTTTTTTTCGGTGAGTATGTGTGTGTGTGTGTGTGTGTGTGTGTGTGTGTGTGTGTGTGTGTGTGCGTGCGTGCGTGCGTGCGTGCGTGCGCGCGAGCGTGTGAGTGTGTGTGTGTGTGTGTGTGTGTGTGTGTGTGTGTGTGTGTAACATAACGTTTTGGCCATAACGATAATCGATTGTGCGTGCGTGCGTACGTGCGTGAGTGCTTGCGTGAGTGCGTTCGTGCCAAATCCTGAAACCGTTTTTGTAAATAGTCTGACCGGCGCCAATTTCAACATCGCGTGCTGAAACCTTAACTAATAAACACAGGACTTTTGTCGATGATCATCGTCAATGTCGTGTTGAAAAAAATACAATGACGAAGGACAATACATAAAAGATCAACACATCGATAAAATTGTGTTCGTCAACAGCCTTATGCTTGGAACGGATCTACGTCTGGGCGGCTCGACAGACAGGTGTATTAACGCGTGGGATGAGAGGCAGCTGTCTCTGATACCATTGCCTTGAGATGTCAAGATAAGCACACATGCACGCAGAAGGTAAAAATAAATGTGCTGCGTCAGATTGCAAAGACGATTCATAATTCGCAGTGTTTTGCTCGAACAGGAAGACACATGCTTATCTTGAGACGTGTCAGTTGACTCTCGGCAGTCGGGTTAACGCAGCCCAACTGAACAGAGACATGGGGACCATTACACTAGGATAAAGAGCTCTTTAGTAAAATTCACCTTTGAACAAGATTTGTGGTTAAATGTAATTATTTTTTTAAACGAAAATATCCGTTGCTATATTACCGAGGACACTATCCCTGTGACAATGTCCCGCTGGCGCTTCTTTGCGCTGACAGTTTTCACGTATTCAAAATCATTGTTAATGATCAACATTAATTTTCAGATCCAAAATCGGGTTTAAGAACTCTTAACGATGTTAGTGACATGGTACACTGGTCTTTCGTTTCGACAAGATTACATATGTATTTTTCAACGAAATACCATAGTTTTGCAAACAAATTACTCTTGATTTTCCATTGCTACAACTAGTGTAGTTACTGACGACGTGTTGGAACCGTTAGCCTCCCAAACACAGTCCAAACACAGACTCCAGAGTAGTCTGTGATCATCGGGGTCTTTCTCATGTCGTCTCACACGGTCCCAGTCTAACACAATCCGAGAGGCGATGCACTGATCAACTCAATACTCCGCCAGTTCCTTAACCTGATCAGCGCCTGTCGCGTACTTGATCGGCTCTGTGCCCAGGCGAGCGGCCGCGGCATCGATTGGCATTTCATTTTGTCGACGGCTAACTCAATGTCGCTGTCGGACGGGATTACTAGAACATACTGCGCGATGTCTCCGATGCGGTAACACGGGTACGGAGGCGAACTGGTCGGACGGAGGCTTAACGAAGTTGTTGTGGAAGACATGGCGACAGCGCAGGTCGAATCGTTGATCAATGTTGCCTGCAAAAGCAGAAGGACAGAGACTGGGTCAGTGGTGTAAGGGAGAGACCAGACCCAGTCTTAGTCGCACTGGTAGTGGACACAGGGGAGATTTTTGCGTTTGTATGCTTTGTTATCTTGCTTCGTCCAGGTCTTCCCCATCGCCATGATTGTATTCCGCCTAAATTCTACATATTTACTGTCCTAATCGTCTCTCCTTCTTAACACAGTTTCCTTGTTTGTCTGGTTCTCCTTATCACGTGTTTACTTCAGGTCTCTCTCTCTCTTTCTCTCTCTCTCTCTCTCCTCTCTCTCTCTCTCTCTCTCTCTCTCTCCTCTCTCTCTCACACTCTCTCTCTCTCACCTCTCTATCTCTCTCTCTCTCTCTCTCTCTCTCTCTCTCTCTCTCTCTCTCTCTCGCTCTCTCTGTCTGTCTCTCTCTCACTCTCTCTCTCTCTCTCACACCTCTCTCTTTCTCTCTCTCTTTCTCTCTCTCTCTCTCTCTCTCTCTCTCTCTCTCTCTCTCTCTCTCTCTCTCTCTCTCACCTCTCTCTTTCTCTCTCTCTCTCTCTCTCTCTCTCTCTCTCTCTCTCTCTCTCTCTCTCTCTCTCTCCTCTCTCTCTCTCTCTCTCTCTCTCTCTCTACCTCTCTCTCTCTCTCTTCTCTCTCTCTCTCTCTCCTC
>JAODUO010000099.1:177500-202500 GCA_025642075.2 Ridgeia piscesae | reverse complement strand
GGGAACGACACCACCTGAGCAGACATATGACGTCACACATGTAGACGTTCCGGGAACGACACCACCTGAGCAGACTTATGACGTCACACATGTAGACGTTCCGGGAACGACACCACCTGAGCAGACACATGACGTCACACACGTAGACGTTACCACATGTAGACGGTCCGGGAACGACACCATCTGAGTAGACATATGACGTCACACATGTAGACGTTCCGGGAACGACACCATCTGAGCAGACATATGACGTCACACGCGTAGACGTTCCGGGAACGACACCATCTGAGCAGACATATGACGTCACACATGAAGACGTTCCGTGAACGACACCACCTGAGCAGACTTATGACGTCACACATGTAGACGTTCCGGGAACGACACCACCTGAGCAGACATATGACGTCACACATGTAGACGTTCCGTGAACGACACCACCTGAGCAGATATATGACGTCACACATGTAGACGTTCCGGGAATGACACCACCTGAGGAGACATATGACGTCACACATGTAGACGTTCCGGGAACGACACCACCTGAGCAGACATATGACGTCACACGTGTAGACGTTCCGGGAACGACACCACCTGAGCAGACATATGACGTCACACATGTAAACGTTCCGGGAATGACACTACCTGAGGAGACATATGACGTCACACATGTAGACGTTCCGTGAACGACACCACCTGAGCAGACATATGACGTCACACCTGTAGACGTTCCGGGAATGACACCACCTGAGGAGACATATGACGTCACACGTGTAGACGTTCCGGGAACGACACCATCTGAGCAGACATATGACGTCACACGTGTAGACGTTCCGGGAACGACACCACCGCGCATATGACGTCACACGTGTAGACGTTCCGGGAACGACACCACCTGAGCAGACATATGACGTCACACCTGTAGACGTTCCGGGAATGACACCACCTGAGGAGACATATGACGTCACACGTGTAGACGTTCCGGGAACGACACCATCTGAGCAGACATATGACGTCACACGTGTAGACGTTCCGGGAACGACACCACCTGAGCAGACATATGACGTCACACGTGTAGACGTTCCGGGAACGACACCACCTGAGCAGACATATGACGTCACACATGTAGACGTTCCGGGAACGACACTATCCGCGCATGTATATGACGTCATGGGTGTAGAAATTCTGGGAATGTAACGACTTGAGCAGTCACATGACGTCACACATGTAGACGTTCTTAGAAAATATCAACTAAGCAAGTATATTACGTCACACATAAATATATGACGAACGACGTAATGTGCAATCTGCAATTGGTTTCTGTTTAAAACTAAATGAAGGAACTTGTAATATAACGTAGCCTTGCTAGTGTAAACATTATCGTTGTCTTAAAATGCACATATTGTATTGTTTGTCAGGATTTCGCTACAATTGTAAACCAGACCATAACGTATTTGTTAATATTTTCATCAATATTATGCTAAATATATTTCATTTTCTTCTTCGTTTAATGTGTGGATAGGTTGCTTACAAAAAACAAATGAATGTGAAATCAGCCGGCTATATATTATAGTTTACTATGAAATATATTACTTGTGAAATAATCAATTAATATAGTTGAATGTGAACGTTGGTTTCTCTTAATGAAACGATGACATGTTGCCATAAAATGGCGAAGTCTAACAATATGTAAATAGATTCATAATTATACTTTTTTCACTTCGACGGACAAGCAAGACGAGAAATATCGCTAATGTAAGAGACATTCGCGCAATACACAATACTATCTGACCACGTAAAAGTTATTCTGATTTCTAAAATGTGATGTCACGTTATGTGGTTTTAGTAAACTGAGGTGCTTAACTTTCACTCGGTGTTACCTTTTAATTATTCATTCTTAATGTGCGCGTGCGCGTGCGCGTGCGCGTGCGCGTGCGCGTGCGCGTGCGCGTGCGCGTGCGCGTGCGCGTGCGCGTGCGTGCGCGTGCGCGTGCGCGTGCGCGTGCGCGTGCGCGGGTGTGTGGTGTGTGGTGTGTGGTGTGTGGTGTGTGGTGTGTGGTGTGTGGTGTGTGGTGTGTGGTGTGTGGTGTGTGGTGTGTGGTGTGTGGTGTGTGGTGTGTGTGTGTGGTGTGTGGTGTGTGGTGTGTGGTGTGTGTGTGTGGTGTGGTGTGGTGTGGTGTGGTGTGTGTGTGTGTGTGTGTGTGTGTGTGTGTGTGTGTGTGTGTGTGTGTGTGTGTGTGTGTGTGTGTGTGTGTGTGTGTGTGTGTAACATAGCGCATTGGACGTGACGATGATCGATCGGCCGACCCAAACCGGTTCACCCTCAAACCGCTCTCGTCAACCCTTAATGATCCAAATATACACGAACAACATGATTCTCTGCCGGAGTTAGTCAGTTCTCTATTTGTATAGAAATGACAGGAATAGGTGCAATCGTAAGATAAATGAATGAAGCAGGAGGGTGACCGCCTCGTGTAGCAAAGGAACACTAACACCGTCACCTTTCATAATACAAAAGCACTCTATTGCATATGTAGGTCACCTTTCAGATGTCATCACAGTAAAATTGATGTTTTGTCAGTGCACAAGTTGAGAAGTTAATAGCGAATACGATCTGACATGTCATGCCGTCCAATTGGAAACACCGAAGTCACAATATATGGATGAACGAACAGACGCTCCTTCACGTAACGCAATGTCTCTAACCGTCCTGCCTCGGGCATTTCAAAAAGTATCATGTCTGTAAACGATTTCCGTCTGCCAGCGGTTCTCAATGGCGTCGATTAGTCTTCGCTTTGCAGAACACTCATTCCGACGTGTGAATCTTTTCAACTACTACAAGTAGTGATCGTATCATTTGTCGTCAGTAACTGACACTTCGCGTTGCTGTACAACATAGGCTCCCAACTACGGGTTAAGAGGAATTTTACATGGCCGCACGAGACGGGTTGGTCGATGACACAGATTTTGCCACTTTGTGATATCCATAAAGGAGAAAACTAACTTCTACAATTGTGTGTATTAACAAACTCACATAGATCATAAATTCTTTATGGAAGGTAGACACTATTCGAAAACGTCACCCATGCCCAACTTTATAAATTGTTGTTCTTGAATGAGTCAATTTAAGTCCAATTGAGGTTTCCTAATATTTTACGTTCATGGACTATCATGAGACAACGCATGTGCGTGTGCAACTGAAAGGTCACGAGCAATGATCTTTATATAATTTTTAATTCAATGAAAAAGGTCAATCTTACGCATTTCCTGAAGATGGTAAATGTCATGAAATCCTTCACCCCCGCCATTCAGCTTCCACTTGTCTTGCAAGAAGCGCTGTTCTTCCACACCGATGTCCGTTGGCTGTGACACGCAACGTCGTGTTTAGAACATAGTCACTAAGTATGTCGCTCTCTTGGACCTCATCAGAAGGAAAAGACTAAAGCATTTTTCAAGAAACTGTCGGACAAATACAAGCTTTTGAAGCTGACCACTTGAATAATTCCATGTGGAATGAGAAAGCGTATTGGTGAGGGTCTTCCCTTTATCTGGGGGCGCAGTGGTCTGAGTGCTGTAGCAACCGGGGTTCGAGTACATGCATCGGCCGGACGGTGGTTCGGTACGGGTACAGACGCTGTGCCGAAACTATGGCAATTCCTCCCACCCAACCTTGCCTGTGTCTTTCGGAAGGCACACGCAAGCCATTAGACTCTTCTATCTAGTGCATATGTCAGATTAGTTTATACATCCCAAGCAGAGACATGGAAAACCTGTTGTGGATTCATTGAACTGGCATCGCAATCTCTAAACGCCAAATGTCAGAATAGAATAACCAACACAATGAGTGAATATTTACCGGAAGAAGTATATTAAGAGCAACCTTCGTGTCTGCTATGGCTTATGAGTGAGTAAACGTTTTGTTCCAAGTATCTCTATGAACAACGATTCTTTGTATTACTCTATATGAAGGCTGACTATGTCGGTGATGATCTCCATTTAAGCTTTCCAATCAAAAACTGTTCCACGATATGAGGGCCTAATTTTGACCAGACTTCATCCGTATTGAGGTGATTGATGACCCGCTGAAGCATTCTCAATAATATGCTTACAAGAATGATGTTTACTTCGTAATACATGTAATTTAAGAAGAGTGAAGCATGTGGTTTTGTGTCTAATTATATTCTATGTTACAACGATGGGTGTACCATGGCAGTCGTCTCGTGCATCTGGGGTGGGGGGGGGTACAACGGAAGTACAAGACTGGAACCCGTTGCTGTACATGTTTCAATTCATGGGTCAATGACCATAAGTGCGCATTCTCTCAACGTAGGCTGTGGTCTAACTTCGGGTGGGGAGTTAAAGCAGCCTTTATAGTCAACTGGCGTTGAGTCATCAAGCTTACCAAAAGGCAACTTACGCTGTGCCAGAAATACCGCACAATGAGCCTCACCTGTCGTTCCTGCAAAGTCACAAACAGACTGAAGCCACATGCAGATGGATTCATAGCAAAAGAACAGGCTGGGTTTAGAAGAGGAAGACGCACAAACGGACATATCGTCAGCGTCAGAGTTATCAGTGAGAAGCACCTACAACACAAGAAATGTACGTGCCGTGTCTTCAAGAAGGCATTCAGCAGGATCTGAAACGGAGCTCTGTGGGCGAACATGACGAAATACAACATCAGAGCCAACCCTGTAAGGATCACAGGATTACTCCACAACAAAGGACCGGAACAGTCCTCGTCTTTGACAGTCAAGCGAGAATCCCACACAAGAATCCAACTCAGACATGGCTATCTAGTCTCACTCACTCTGTTCAGTGTCTTCCCCGGGAGGATCCTAATTTATTCATTGGAAGAACGTGTTGGAACAGTCAGCATAGGAGGCATGTCAATTACCCATCCACGTTTTGCAGATCGTTCTTGAGGAACAAGAATTCGCCATCCTGGTGGAGTGTCTTGATAAATCATCTGCAGCATATGGAACGGAGACGAGTGTCGAGAAATCCGAGTTGATGAACGACAACCCCAATGACTTCAAGACAGAAATCAAAGCAAATACCCTAAATGTTTTGAAATATTTCAAATCCCAAACCTGTAGGATTGGATTGGATTGCAAGACAACACCAGCGGGGATTCAGCGCTGACAAGACTGAAAGCTATCTGGAACGACAACAACTGCGATGGGTAACAAGATATACTCCCTAGCGATGTCAATATTCCTTAACGTTTGCCAGACATTGACTATTACAGCATATATGCAAAGACGAACATACACCATAGCGATGAGATGCTACCGCAAGCAAGACACTGCACGTCACATACAAAGACCACACCACCAAAGAAGAACCCCGGAATAGAAATACGTATAAGCGAGCCATCGGACCCTCTGAAAACCTTAAGATGACAGCCAATAAACGACAACTACACATCAACCGATCTGGTATATAATTATCATACTGCAAGGTACTGTGCACGAAAGACGGGAGATAGGGCGATAGTTCAGAAGTCAACACACCAGGAGTGGACTGGCTTGACCATTCGGCCCTATCTATGAAGTACATCGACAGAGATGACAAAGTGGTCTGGAAGTCATCAGAGGTAACCCAAAGACCGCCTGGTTACGGGACAATGAGTGAGAGCGATTAAATAATTGAGACAATACGTAGTCGCGCTGGGCTCATTTTAATAATTTAGGCAATCGGTGAAGTTGGTGACGATTGACCTATCAATCACGTGACCTATCATCCCCTAGCAACAAAGTCCGATGACTCACCATGTATTGTTGAAAATACGTTTTTCTTTATGACAACATACCATGGGTAAATTGTCTAAGCGAGGACTGTACATGTCTGTGTGTAGGAATGACAGTTGTAACATAAAACGAAAAAGATGTCGTTAGGGAAATGTGTACGTATTAATGGTACGGACAGATAATTAAGTGCGCTATTGGTGGGTCCAGCGTCAACGTCTAGATGGCGTCATTAGACCGTTACCGTAATTAACACCAGGCCATTGATCAACTGTCGACTCTCTCCGTGCGTGAAATCAGCTGCTTCGTCCGGATTTATTCCCTAACATATGCATACTTTCCCCGGTTTGTGAGCCGCGACCAATACATAAATCTTCCGCGTGACGTCCCAACGACAAATTAACTGCTGCTACGCTAGGACACTGGTAGAGAACCGTCCTTGCGTGAATCTCCGGGCCGTCCCATTTGTCGCACGGATGTAAATGAAGACATCTGATATGCAAAGATGCTGGCCAGACGAAATGCGCTGGCCCGTCGCTAGATGCTGTCATCCCACGGGTAAAATTCAAGCCGTACATAACTACATACGCCCTCGAACGAAATATTATGAATGCCGATAAACAAAAACAAGATGACATTGATGCACTGGTACTTGCAGTAAGACAAATGTCGCCTTTGAATGTCAAAGGATGTAACAAAACTAATGACATATTTTGCTCTAAATTAACGACAAATATATACACCGGAAACCATGTGTTCCAAAATATTGTGTTTCGTAGATAGTGAACAGTACCAAGAGTACTTTCGGGAGATTCAAGATATTTAGTTAGACTCAGCTGTTCAGCCCTGTTGGAATGAAATTCGGAATAAAAATGAGGTGATGTTAGTGGAGATGTTTCGTGAATTTCAACATTACGGTCAATAAACGTGAGCGGTTTTTGAGATAAAAGAAAAACCCGGGAGATTTCTCTGCTGGACTGGACTTCGAAAGAAAGAAAGCTGCTGGAGATCTGAAGCGATAATCCGGCAGTTCGGGTGATTCACTCCCGGAATAACGTTCTTTGTTCTTTGTTCATATACTCCATACAGCCCCTTCTGGGGCTAACATAGGAGTTTGTGCGGTGCGCAATGCTAAAGGTGCTTGAATATGAAAGTGAATTTAGAAGAACAATAAGAACAATAGAACTGAAAACGTGCGATTAACTGTGTAGATAAGTGTAATAATTTGTGCAGATTAAAAACAGTTTGCTGAGTCTTTTTTTGGCTATAATCTGGTGAGGTGGGCTGGAGCAACAAGGTGGATGGTACTGAGGGCTTGTTGGAATGGGTGTAGTGTTGGCATGCTTATGACTTCTGGGGGGAGTGTGTTCCAGGCCCTAATGACTCTTGGATAGAATGAATATGCATATGTATTGATGCGTGCGTGGATTAGTATGTACTTGTTTGGATTGCTGTTTCGTGTACAGGAGCATGGGGTTATGATGTGTTGTGGTAACTTGAGATTTATGAGGTTCTGTTTTATCTTGTAAAAGAAGGTGAGTTGGTGTTAGAAGGTGAGTTGGTGGAGTGCTTATTTTATTATAATACTGAACACAAATGCTAATACAGGTACACACCAGTTCGTTTAATAATTGTGTATTTACGTAAAGAGATGGCAAATAATGTGTGTGTGTGTGTGTGTGTGTGTGTGTGTGTGTGTGTGTGTGTGTGTGTGTGTGTGTGTGTGTGTGTGTGTGTGTGTGTTGTGTTGTGTGTGTGTGTGTGTGTGTGTGTGTTGTGTGTGTATCTGTGTGTGTGTGTCGCGCGCGTGTGTGTGCGTGTGTGTGCGTGTGCGTGTGTGTGAGAGAGAGAGAGAGAGTGTGTGTGTGCGCGTATGTGTATTTGCTGTGTGTGTGTGGTGTGTGTGTGTGTGTGTGTGTGTGTGTGCGTGTGTGTGTGTGTGTGGTGTGTGTGTGTGTGTGTGTGTGTGTGTGTGTGTGTGTGTGTGTGTGTGTGTGTGTGTGTGTGTCTGTGTGAGTGTGTGTGTGTCTGTGTGTGTGTGGTGTGTGTGTGATGTGTGTGTGTGTGTGTGTGTGTGTGTGTGTGTGTGTGTGTGTGTGTGTGTGTGTGTGTGTGTGTGTGTGTGTGTGAGAGAGAGAGAGAGAGTGAGTGAGTGAGTGAGTGAGTGAGTGAGTGAGTGAGTGAGTGAGTGAGTGAGTGAGTGAGTGAGTGAGTGAGTGAGTGAGTGAGTGAGTGAGTGAGTGAGTGAGTGAGTGAGTGAGTGAGTGAGTGAGTGAGTGAGTGAGTGAGTGAGTGAGTGAGTGAGTGAGTGAGTGAGTGAGTGAGTGAGCGAGTGAATGACTGTATGCATGTGAGTGAGAGTGAGTATGTGCATGTGTGTGCATGTGTGTGCATGTGTGCGCATGTGTGTGTATGTATATATATATATATATATATATATATATATATATATATATATATATATATGCGTGTGTGTACAAAGAGACATATTATGGGTAACAACAAAGAATGGAACACAGATAATAAGATATTCCTAAGTATAGGATGTGTTTTGTAGAACAGAATGGTTTCGCGATCCAAGCTGTTCCATTCGTCGGGTTAAGTAGATGTTATGTTTGAGTGATCACAACTGCTGTAAATGAGGCACAAGTCATATAAAATGGTGGCGGAGCGAGTTCACTGGTGGGAGGTGCCGTTCAACAACACATACAGCCCCGTACGCATCAAAAACAGACCCACTGCAATTTTAAGCGAGAAATGTATAGAAAACATGCAACAAAGATTTACCTGGCGGTTAGTCTTCAATATCGTAATATATATATATATATATATATATATATATATATATATATATATATATATATATATATATATATATAATTATATATGGGGCAAACAAAAGCGCCTGCATACGTCACGGGGATTGATAAATGTTGATGCGCAATCATGAAAACATCGGGACGTTTGCGTAGACATAATCTCCTCAGACGTCAGACGGTCGTTTGGCTGTTCCCTGACGCGAGCAGCTCTAAGGCGGAGAGACGAGATTCGGAAGATTCCGCCGTGCGTTATCTGTGCAGCCGGGCCGTATCATCCATTCTACGATATCGCGCCCGAATCACGGTCGGCGTCTATAATTTTCGTCCGTATCTGACAAGAGCGCGAGGCAGGCGGGGAGACGCGACGTGGACAGCGGCCGATCAGACGTATCTGGCGCAGTCGACGAGAATTAGCGGGCAACAAAGGAGAGTGGTGAGCCAGCCGACTACAGACCGACTACAGACCGACTACAGACCGACTAAAGACCGACTACAGACCGACTACAGACCGACTACAGGCCGACTACAGACCGACTACAGACCTACTACAGACCGACTACAGACCGACTACAGACCGACTACAGACCGACTACAGACCGACTACAGCCGACTACAGACCGACTACAGACCTGACTACAGACCGACTACAGACCGACTACAGACCGACTACAGACCGACTACAGACCGACTACAGACCGACTACAGGCCGACTACAGCCGATACGACCGACTACGACACACAGACCGACTACAGGCCGACTACAGACCGACTACAGACCGACTACAGACCGACTACAGACCGACTACAGGCCGACTATAGGCCGACTACAGACCGATTACAGACCGACTACAGACCAACTACAGACCGACTACAGGCCGAATACAGACCGGCTACAGACCGACTACAGACCGACTACAGACCGACTACAGGCCGACTTCAGACCGACTACAGACCGACTACAGGCCGACTACAGACCGACTACAGGCCGACTACAGACCGACTACAGACCGACTACAGACCGACTACAGACCGACTACAGACCGACTACAGACCGACTACAGACCGACTACAGGCCGACTACAGACCGACTACAGACCGACTACAGGCCGACTACAGGCCGACTACAGACCGACTACAGGCCGACTACAGGCCGACTACAGACCGACTACAGACCGACTACAGGCCGACTACAGACCGACTACAGGCCCCCCCCGAAAATACAGGCCGACTACAGGCCGACTACAGACCGACTACAGACCGACTACAGGCCGACTACAGACCGACTACAGACCGACTACAGACCGACTACAGACCGACTACAGACCGACTACACGCCGACTACAGACCGACTACAGACCGACTACAGGCCGACTACAGGCCGACTACAGGCCGACTACAGACCGACATCAATAGCCGCCAAGTGCGTCTTGTTGGAGTTGCGTGTGCGTGCATGCTGGCGTGCGTGCGTGCGTGCCTGTGTGCCTGCGTGCGTGCCTGCGTGCGTGGCAGACAACGTGCGGTGCTGAAAAGGCAGAGTCTGTTTTTGTTACAGTCAGTTGCTACGCTCATCCATGGGGCGCTGCTGATGACGTCAGTCTAAATGGCAACACTTTTAAGCCCCTCAACTGGGAACCTGGGGAAAGAAAGGCTCTGCATTTGTTAGGCCGTACCCCAGATTAAGATAGAGACGCTGATTGGCTCTTAGGCCAACTATGAAATAAAATTCAAATAACGATATACTTTTACAAAATAATGATATCCTACGAAAAGTATTTAACATTGAACTTATATTAACACAAAAATAAGTAAAAATTCAAATTTACAGTTATTTATAAAACTATAAATTACGGCAGGATTAACCAGTGTCTGTGAGGTGGCAGCATTGTATAGATCACGCGGATAAACAAACAAAAGCCGACTGAGTAACCAGACTGTAGTTCCGCAGCCGACCGACAGTCGGTTAAGCGAGACTATCCCGTGGCAGATGTTTCCATCCTTACCCAACAATGACACGTGACGGCAAGTTCCGGTCTTTATATTTCCGTCACAGCGTGTTCGAACTGGTATTTAACTGTACATGAATTCACGTAATTCAATGAATTGTTTTTGAAATTGAATCTTAGGACCCTCTTTCCACGTTTCCAAAAAGTAATAACATACCATTTAAAGGATATGTGACCATGATTTTATGAGCACGCAGCCACGGTATATTTAAAATAGTTATTCAAACTTTGACATCTTTGGCGCTGGTATATTGGGGGCCGCCGTTATTTTCAAGCTGTATTCGGTTTGAGTTGTTTCTATCTAATCAATACAAATTATCGAATTTTTCCGAATAACTTCATTAATATACATTTATGCGTGAGAACAAGAATATGGTGCCCTATTGTATATGTTAGGCGTAATATATAACAACAAGTCATTTGAATGCGTAAAAGTGAAATTAAATGAAAAGATTTTGAACAAATTCCGTGGTTCCGTGCTCATGATCACCCGTTATTAGTTCAAGATTTGTACTCAAACAATGTATACGTATTATTAAATAATAATAATAATAATAATAATAATAATAATAATAATAATAATAATAATAATAATAATAATAATAATAATAATAATAATAATAATAATAATAATAATAATAATAATAATAATAATAATAATAATAATAATAATAATAATAATAATAATAATAATAATAATAATACAAATAAAATAATAATAATAATAATAATAATAATATAATAATAATAATACCAAATACCTGACCCCCGAAGCCCTCAAGAAATCGAACCCGGAAGTACACTAACAACAACGCGTGGCGCAGTCTCTAAAATCAACTCTATAATAAAACCCAGCAAAAAGAAAGATATTCAAAACCGAAAGTGGCCGTATATTGAACACACCCTCCAAAACGAAACCACGTCACTGGTATGCCTTAAAGTAGAACACGCAAAAACAATAATCAGACATACCCGAAAACAGTTAAAGAAATATGAAACTACTTAGAACGAAAAAAACCTTTAGCGATGTTAGCGAACAACAGAGCGAGTTGGTGAATCGTTGTTTGGTCGTTTAATGGCCCTACCCAGAGTGAAGTAAGTAAGTGAATAAGTAAGTGTGGTACGTGGGTCTGCTTTGTTCAAGTATCCTATATTTAGGATTTTTGGAACATGAGCGATGACCCTAATGCGCCGGCAACTGGCGACTGTGAACGCTGACATCTGATAAAATCAATTTAGGTCTTTCGGGTAGATGGTGTGACCTGCAAAAAAGGGGAAGGTTTGTTCTTAAAATGAGCAACATGTAGTATCAATGGTCCGTTTAAATAAGACTGTCTATAACGGAAACGAGAATGCGTGATGATAAAAAAATCGCACATGTGTATATTCAGTCGTTGCACTCCCATGTTAATAGACGTTAAACAAATACCACTTGGACCAGATTGAAGACAGTAGTCGGCGTTACCCTCCTCTGTCCTGGTAAATAAAATAGATGAATACATTTTTTTCTTCATTTTTATGCATTTTGTGTAAGGTTTTTTGTATATAATAAAATATACACTTACGAAATAATTTCGCATGTTAGCTGTACGCCACACGGATTGTGGTGCATCTATCGATCATACCGTTGTTGGAAAACAAACGCCTTGCAAAACACCGCAGTAAACATGCTAAACCCGCCCTCGACGCGCAGCATTCCTAGACAAATATCTTCCGACCGACAGATGTCCCGATTTGTTTAAATTAAGCCCCCAACTCGCCAGGACTCGGCGACACACTGGACGATGTAGACTCGCGACTCTATTAATTCATTACGGTGATGGCTGATTAAAACGAAGCGGTTTTTGAGCATGCTGTAGTCGGCCCGTGCCAGATTCTTATGCAAATGCTCGGCAGATACTCAATTAGCGGCGGTTTGGCGTCGCATCCGATGCTAATTTGTCGCACTTGGGCCTTTCGCGAGCTCGAAGCACGCGCGAGGAATTAAGTCAGATGGCCGCCGATTGTCGAGTGACGTGTGTGCGTGTCGTCTGTACAGCCGATGGAAGCCATTTATATCCGGTGCCATATTTGTTTAAGTCGAGTGACACCGCGCCACGCCCATAGTCATTTGTCTTCCGTCGATGCAACTGTCGGGAATGTCATGGATTCACCCAGACAAAAAGTACACATCAATGTTTATTGACGTAACAATGATTTGGGCCGGATTGGCCCAAATCATTGTTACGTCAATATACATTGATGTGTACTTTTTGTGATGCGTAAGTTTTCTGTTGTGCTTGGTGTTTTGTTTCGTTTCGTTTTGTACAGTTTGTATTAATTAACAAGTTGGCCTCTATATGAATTGCAATAATTCGTTCTTTACACATAATACAATGAATAAAAATGCTGTGCATGCTTGATGGACTCAGCCTCCCAACACTACAGGGAACAATTTCTGTGGGCTTTTTGAACAGGCGAGAACTGAAACAGTGGATTCCCAGCTGATGTTGAAAACCCTCGCAATACAATGTTCTTTGTTCTGCTAATTTAAAGAAACGTACATTGAAGTAAATGGAACAAGAGCAGACAAAACGTCGACAACGTGGATTTTTAATATTGGAACAGTGCCGACGATTATGTTTTAATCGCCAAAGTCGTCAAAGTCGTCAAAGTCGTCAAAACGACGTACATTCTCCCTTGAGCGCACTGCGACGTCAAAACTCAGAGATGGTTTGGGATCTAGCTGACGGCTGACGCTATATAAATAACTATATGTTATTGTTTATAAACGTTCAGTACAATTCCGTTTCTTAATGTAGCGAGCCAATATTGGTTGTTGTGTACCATTTGAGTAAAACGATAAATTGCAGATTGAAAGACATCACATATAGAATTGAAAAGAAAGCTGTACAACAAAAGCGTTATAAGTTATAGAGCAAGCGAGTTGCGTATGCATATCCAACAATACATCGATTTGGTTGACGTGGCTTCCAATTATGTATAAAACTACTTCAATAATTAAGAATATTTTATTACAACATTGTAACAGCTAAGTACGTTTTGTGTTAAACGAATAACATTTATTTAAACCAGCACAATCAGCTTGAAAAGCAGAACGCAAAAATCTAAAGATTTAATTTGCAACACTACATTTTGCATTGCCTTGCGAGTCGTTTACATCGTATTCAGATTACTTGTTTAAAGGAATAATCCAATTGTTTGGATTAATACATCTATTATTGCTAACAAAACTGCAACTAAAGTAACATTCTTGTCGACACAGAATATCTGTTGTGTTGACAGCATTGATTGGATACAAAGCCTACTACGAGTCTCTACTTTATTTAGTTCGGGGCTGAAACTCAGTACCTAACCCGTACTATTCGGCCAACCATTAGTCAGCATTTGTATTAATATTTACCAGCTGAATATGCCACTTTCATTATATACGCTTTATGTGTAGAGGAGCCCAAAGCGCTCCGGGCTCCGGTTAGTGAGAGCCACTCAGTAGACATATTCGTGCAAGCATCTACGTGTACACTTGTACACTTGCTATTATAAACATTCTAGTTTACCAAAGTGTTTTCTCTCTCTCCTCTCCTCTCTCTGTCTCTCCTTCCATCTCTCCCTCCATCTCTCCCTCCATCTCTCCCTCCATCTCTCCCTCCATCTCTCCCTCCATCTCCCCTCCATCTCTCCCTCCATCTCTCCCTCCCTCCCCCTCCATCCCTCCCTCCCTCCTCTCCCTCCTCCCTCCCTCCCTCCCTCCCTCCCTCCCCTCCCTCCTCCCTCCCTCCCTCTTCCCTCTCTCTCCCTCCCTCCCTCCCTCTCTCCCTCCCTCCCCCCCTCCCTCTCTCCCTCGCTCCCCCTCTCTCCCTCCCTCCCCTCCCTCCCTCCCTCCCTCCCCCTCTCTCTCTCACTCCCTCCCTCCCTCTCTCTCCCTCCCTCCCCCTCTCTCCCTCTCTCCCTCGCTCCCCCCTCTCTCCCTCCCTCCCCCTCTCTCCCCCCTTCCCTCCCTCTCTCCCTCCCTCCCTCCCTCCCTCCCTCCCTCCCTCTCTCTCCCTCCCTCTCTCTCTCTCTCTCTCTCTCTCTCTCTCTCTCTCTCTCTCTCACCTGTACAGCCTCTTCACACAGTGTACACCTTTAACAACGCTGTCCAGACATCACCGGCGTCAGGAGAGACCTCGCGCCAGTCGATCTCTTAGCTTGCAACGGAACGTTTACGTTGCTAGGCTTCGAGGGTACTTCTGACGTACCCGACGTTAAACATTTCTTCCGTTTTGCTTCACTAGTGCAATAGGAAAAGGACTTGCATTTTATTCCGTTGTGTAAACAGTACCAAAGCCATTGCCGTGAACGGGGCGAAATTTCGAACTCGCATGAAGACTACTGTAATGACGTCACAGGTAGCCATTACACGACGCAGTCTAAAATGGCGTCGAAGACGATGATAGGAAAACGATTATTAAAAACGTTTTGTTTTACATGTAATTTGCCAGAGAAAAACGGTTGATGTCGGGTACCGAGTATTACTTTAAGTAGGTAACATCCATAAAACGTAAATACAAATAAACATTTTTTTTTATTAACACGCGCACGCGCATGCGCACGCGCACGCGCACGCGCACGCGCACGCGCACGCGCACGCGCACGCGCACGCCCACGCACACGCACGCAAACACGCACACACGCACACACGCACACACGCACCCACGCACCCACGCACACACGCACACACGCACACACGCACACACGCACACACGCACACACGCACACACGCACACACGCACACACGCACACACGCACACACGCACACAGCACACACGCCCCACACACACACACGCACACACGCACACACGCACACACGCACACACGCACACACGCACACACGCACACACGCACACACGCACACACGCACACACGCACACACGCACACACGCACACACGCACACACGCACACACGCACACACGCACACACGCACACACGCACACACGCACACACGCACACACGCACACACGCACACACGCACACACGCACACACGCACACACGCACACACGCCCCACACGCACACACGCACACACGCACACACGCACACACGCACACACGCACACACGCACACACGCACACACGCACACACGCACACACGCACACACGCACACAGGAACACACGGGCACACGGGCACACGGGCACACGGGCACACGGGCACACTGGCACACGGGCACACGGACACACGGGCACACGGGCACACGGGCACACGAGCACACGAGCACACGAGCACACGAGCACACGAGCACACGAGCACACTAGCACACGAGCACACAAAACACGCGGACACACGAGCACACGAGCACACTAGCACACGAGCACACAAAACACGCGGACACGCGGACACGCGGACACGCGGACACGCGACACGCGGACACGCACACACGCACACACGCACACACGCCCACACGCACACACGCACACACGCACACACGCACACACGCACACACGCACACACGCACACACGCACACACGCACACACGCACACACGCACACACGCACACACGCACACACGCACACACACACACACGCACACACGCACACACGCACACACGCACACACGCACACACGCACACACGCACACACAACACACAAACACACAAACACACAAACACACAAACACACAAACACACAAACACACAAACACACAAACACACAAACACACAAACACACAAACACACAAACACACAAACACACAAAACACACAAACACACAAACACACAAACACACAAACACACAAACACACAAACACACAAACACACAAACACACAAACACACAAACACACAAACACACAAACACACAAACACACAAACACACAAACACACAAACACACAAACACAGACACACTTTCTCAGTTTCTGTCCCCGGAACTGATATTTAGCCGATCACAACTGACGTGTTATTAAACGGGTGTGCACCATGTGTTTACCGATATCCCCTGATCCCGCAGATCCGCTAACAACGAAAACGTCTTTAACTTCTGCAGCCAAGAACCGCCGAAATGGCCGCTAGCGGGAGCATTCATTATTTGTGACCGTCTCGAGGGACCGGTTGTGATCGGCGGGCGCTCGGTCTGTGTCGGTCTCCACGTCAACCTACAGACACATATGCTTATCGGCGCCTGCCATCGACTTTCGCCTTTATCCTGCGCCAGTGCAACGGAGACACTAAATGACAAACTGCCGATAATATAACACGCATGTGTCGCAGATACGGACACGGAGAGATAAATCTTGCGATGGCGGACGCCACCCGAGGAGACCGGATTGATTATTGCGTTTATGTCGTGTGTGCCGTCGCAGTGCTAAGCAGATGGCATGATGATTTGTGAGTAGTTGGATATTTCTTAAGGTTTTTTTAAAGAAAAGAAACGACTTAACCTCTGCTGTGTTTGCTCTATTGTGTTATTTCTCAAAAGGAACTGTGTCGCAAGTAAACCACGTTCCCAAGCCGCGAGCTATTCGCGTGGCGGCCAACAAACGTTAGCCAACGAACAGCTGGACAAAACAAACAATGGTTCAATTCAGTTCTGTCATTGTTGCATTGGTTGCAGTTTTCACGCGTGAGCCGCGTTGTCCATCAGCGAAGTTGTCAGTATTGTACATCATTGATTTATTGTTGACCTGAAATATAAAACTCATCACAATTTTATTAATAAACAAATTTAACAGTGTCCAAAGACGTGGACGTAAAACCACTGAAAACCAAACAGATCTAGGTCATCATCTTAGCAGGACAGAGAACATGCAATAGAAAGTTTAAACAAACGCTCAAGCAAAATCCGAACGACCCAATATCATTAAATAACAATTTGTCGGTATATTTATATATGCGTATTTAGATGACTATAATGTCAGTAAATTATTATGATAGAATGTGATGGCGTAATGGAGTGCCATTTTAATGTAAAAGAAACACTTGCTTCACCATGCGATCGCTGAAATTGTTGCGGTCTAGTTGACACGTCAGCTCATAGTGGAGGAAACACAAGGAATAGCAATGCTTATTGTCGACAGAAAACAGAGTTCCTAGTGACTTAATCATAGTGTCCACGTATGGAATGAGTGCTACTACCCGATAATACGTTTTACCGTATTGTTCTGGTAGATTGATCGTAGAGTTCGTCGTTAAGCTACCGACATTTATATACACTGACGGTGGTCATTGCCAGGGTACTTGTCCTCAGTGGTATATTTACGTCAACAATTGAAATGGGACCGACATTAACGTGATTCTCTGATTCACGAGGGAGTCCCCAATGTTGAGAACCAGGTTTTTACACCAAATGCATCAAGTCTGCCGTGACCGGGTATTGAACCGGCGTGCCAGGCGGATGTGCTAACCACTAGGGGTCGCCACCATCCGCGCCTCTCTAGTGATGAACAAACCACTTCGCTTGGTGTGTTTGGGGATTTTGCGAATGCGCCCCCAACCCCTGTTTCAACCACACATCTTCCTTCCGCGAGTCAAGAGATCTAAAGACCGGTCTGTCCTGTGTTGTTGTCCCATGCCCTGGTGGCCGTATAATACAAGTAACGGCCGGTCTGTCCCGTGTTGTTGTCCCATGCTCTGGTGGCCGTATAATACAAGTAACGGCCGGTCTGTCCTGTGTTGTTGTCCCATGCCCTGGTGGCCGTATAATACAAGTAACGGCCGGTCTGTCCTGTGTTGTTGTCCCATGCTCTGGTGGCCGTATAATACATGTAACGGCCGGTCTGTCCTGTGTTGTTGTCCCATGCTCTGGTGGCCGTATAATACAAGTAACGGCCGGTCTGTCCCGTGTTGTTGTCCCATGCTCTGGTGGCCGTATAATACAAGTAACGGCCGGTCTGTCCGTGTTGTTGTCCCATGCTCTGGTGGCCGTATAATACAAGTAACGGCCGGTCTGTCCCGTGTTGTTGTCCCATGCTCTGGTGGCCGTATAATACAAGTAACGGCCGGTCTGTCCCGTGTTGTTGTCCCATGCTCTGGTGGCCGTATAATACAAGTAACGGCCGGTCTGTCCCGTGTTGTTGTCCCATGCTCTGGTGGCCGTATAATACATGTAACGGCCGGTCTGTCCCGTGTTGTTGTCCCATGCTCTGGTGGCCGTATAATACAAGTAACGGCCGGTCTGTCCCGTGTTGTTGTCCCATGCTCTGGTGGCCGTATAATACAAGTAACGGCCGGTCTGTCCCGTGTTGTTGTCCCATGCTCTGGTGGCCGTATAATACAAGTAACGGCCGGTCTGTCCCGTGTTGTTGTCCCATGCTCTGGTGGCCGTATAATACAAGTAACGGCCGGTCTGTCCCGTGTTGTTGTCCCATGCTCTGGTGGCCGTATAATACAAGTAACGGCCGGTCTGTCCCGTGTTGTTGTCCCATGCTCTGGTGGCCGTATAATACAAGTAACGGCCGGTCTGTCCTGTGTTGTTGTCCCATGCTCTGGTGGCCGTATAATACAAGTAACGGCCGGTCTGTCCCGTGTTGTTGTCCCATGCTCTGGTGGCCGTATAATACATGTAACGGCCGGTCTGTCCCGTGTTGTTGTCCCATGCTCTGGTGGCCGTATAATACAAGTAACGGCCGGTCTGTCCCGTGTTGTTGTCCCATGCTCTGGTGGCCGTATAATACAAGTAACGGCCGGTCTGTCCCGTGTTGTTGTCCCATGCTCTGGTGGCCGTATAATACAAGTAACGGCCGGTCTGTCCCGTGTTGTTGTCCCATGCTCTGGTGGCCGTATAATACAAGTAACGGCCGGTCTGTCCCGTGTTGTTGTCCCATGCTCTGGTGGCCGTATAATACAAGTAACGGCCGGTCTGTCCCGTGTTGTTGTCCCATGCTCTGGTGGCCGTATAATACAAGTAACGGCCGGTCTGTCCCGTGTTGTTGTCCCATGCTCTGGTGGCCGTATAATACAAGTAACGGCCGGTCTGTCCCGTGTTGTTGTCCCATGCCCTGGTGGCCGTATAATACAAGTAACGGCCGGTCTGTCCCGTGTTGTTGTCCCATGCTCTGGTGGCCGTATAATACAAGTAACGGCCGGTCTGTCCCGTGTTGTTGTCCCATGCTCTGGTGGCCGTATAATACAAGTAACGGCCGGTCTGTCCCGTGTTGTTGTCCCATGCTCTGGTGGCCGTATAATACAAGTAACGGCCGGTCTGTCCCGTGTTGTTGTCCCATGCCCTGGTGGCCGTATAATACAAGTAACGGCCGGTCTGTCCTGTGTTGTTGTCCCATGCTCTGGTGGCCGTATAATACAAGTAACGACCGGTCTGTCCCGTGTTGTTGTCCCATGCCCTGGTGGCCGTATAATACAAGTAACGGCCGGTCTGTCCCGTGTTGTTGTCCCATGCTCTGGTGGCCGTATAATACATGTAACGGCCGGTCTGTCCCGTGTTGTTGTCCCATGCCCTGGTGGCCGTATAATACAAGTAACGGCCGGTCTGTCCCGTGTTGTTGTCCCATGCCCTGGTGGCCGTATAATACAAGTAACGGCCGGTCTGTCCCGTGTTGTTGTCCCATGCTCTGGTGGCCGTATAATACATGTAACGGCCGGTCTGTCCCGTGTTGTTGTCCCATGCCCTGGTGGCCGTATAATACATGTAACGGCCGGTCTGTCCGTGTTGTTGTCCCATGCTCTGGTGGCCGTATAATACAAGTAACGACCGGTCTGTCCCGTGTTGTTGTCCCATGCCCTGGTGGCCGTATAATACAAGTAACGGCCGGTCTGTCCCGTGTTGTTGTCCCATGCTCTGGTGGCCGTATAATACAAGTAACGGCCGGTCTGTCCCGTGTTGTTGTCCCATGCTCTGGTGGCCGTATAATACAAGTAACGGCCGGTCTGTCCCGTGTTGTTGTCCCATGCTCTGGTGGCCGTATAATACAAGTAACGGCCGGTCTGTCCCGTGTTGTTGTCCCATGCCCTGGTGGCCGTATAATACAAGTAACGGCCGGTCTGTCCTGTGTTGTTGTCCCATGCCCTGGTGGCCGTATAATACAAGTAACGACCGGTCTGTCCTGTGTTGTTGTCCCATGCTCTGGTGGCCGTATAATACGTGTAACGGCCGGTCTGTCCTGTGTTGTTGTCCCATACTCTGGTGGCCGTATAATACGTGTAACGGCCGGTCTGTCCTGTGTTGTTGTCCCATACTCTGGTGGCCGTATAATACGTGTAACGGCCGGTCTGTCCTGTGTTGTTGTCCCATACTCTGGTGGCCGTATAATACGTGTAACGGCCGGTCTGTCCTGTGTTGTTGTCCCATACTCTGGTGGCCGATATAATACGTGTAACGGCCGGTCTGTCCTGTGTTGTTGTCCCATGCCCTGGTGGCCGTATAATACAAGTAACGGCCGGTCTGTCCCGTGTTGTTGTCCCATGCCCTGGTGGCCGTATAATACGTGTAACGGCCGGTCTGTCCTGTGTTGTTGTCCCATGCCCTGGTGGCCGTATAATACAAGTAACGGCCGGTCTGTCCTGTGTTGTTGTCCCATGCTCTGGTGGCCGTATAATACAAGTAACGGCCGGTCTGTCCTGTGTTGTTGTCCCATGCTCTGGTGGCCGTATAATACAAGTAACGGCCGGTCTGTCCTGTGTTGTTGTCCCATACTCTGGTGGCCGTATAATACATGTAACGGCCGGTCTGTCCCGTGTTGTTTTCCCATGCTCTGGTGGCCATATAATACAAGTAACGACCGGTCTGTCCTGTGTTGTTGTCCCATGCTCTGGTGGCCGTATAATACATGTAACGACCGGTCTGTCCTGTGTTGTTGTCCCATGCTCTGGTGGCCATATAATACGTGTAACGGCCGGTCTGTCCTGTGTTGTTGTCCCATACTCTGGTGGCCATATAATACGTGTAACGGCCGGTCTGTCCTGTGTTGTTGTCCCATGCCCTGGTGGCCGTATAATACATGTAACGGCCGGTCTGTCCTGTGTTGTTGTCCCATACCCTGGTGGCCGTATAATACAAGTAACGGCCGGTCTGTCCTGTGTTGTTGTCCCATACTCTGGTGGCCGTATAATACAAGTAACGGCCGGTCTGTCCTGTGTTGTTGTCCCATGCTCTGGTGGCCATATAATACGTGTAACGGCCGGTCTGTCCTATGTTGTTGTCCCATACTCTGGTGGCCATATAATACGTGTAACGGCCGGTCTGTCCTGTGTTGTTGTCCCATGCCCTGGTGGCCGTATAATACATGTAACGACCGGTCTGTCCTGTGTTGTTGTCCCATACTCTGGTGGCCGTATAATACATGTAACGACCGGTCTGTCCTGTGTTGTTGTCCCATACTCTGGTGGCCGTATAATACATGTAACGACCGGTCTGTCCTGTGTTGTTGTCCCATGCCCTGGTGGCCGTATAATACGTGTAACGGCCGGTCTGTCCTGTGTTGTTGTCCCATGCTCTGGTGGCCGTATAATACATGTAACGACCGGTCTGTCCTGTGTTGTTGTCCCATGCTCTGGTGGCCGTATAATACATGTAACGACCGGTCTGTCCTGTGTTGTTGTCCCATGCCCTGGTGGCCGTATAATACATGTAACGGCCGGTCTGTCCTGTGTTGTTGTCCCATACCCTGGTGGCCGTATAATACGTGTAACGGCCGGTCTGTCCTGTGTTGTTGTCCCATACCCTGGTGGCCGTATAATACATGTAACGACCGGTCTGTCCTGTGTTGTTGTCCCATGCTCTGGTGGCCGTATAATACAAGTAACGGCCGGTCTGTCCTGTGTTGTTGTCCCATGCTCTGGTGGCCGTATAATACATGTAACGGCCGGTCTGTCCTGTGTTGTTGTCCCATGCTCTGGTGGCCGTATAATACAAGTAACGGCCGGTCTGTCCTGTGTTGTTGTCCCATGCTCTGGTGGCCGTATAATACAAGTAACGGCCGGTCTGTCCTGTGTTGTTGTCCCATGCTCTGGTGGCCGTATAATACAAGTAACGGCCGGTCTGTCCTGTGTTGTTGTCCCATGCTCTGGTGGCCGTATAATACAAGTAACGGCCGGTCTGTCCTGTGTTGTTGTCCCATGCTCTGGTGGCCGTATAATACATGTAACGGCCGGTCTGTCCTGTGTTGTTGTCCCATGCCCTGGTGGCCGTATAATACATGTAACGGCCGGTCTGTCCTGTGTTGTTGTCCCATGCCCTGGTGGCCGTATAATACGTGTAACGGCCGGTCTGTCCTGTGTTGTTGTCCCATGCTCTGGTGGCCGTATAATACAAGTAACGGCCGGTCTGTCCTGTGTTGTTGTCCCATGCTCTGGTGGCCGTATAATACATGTAACGGCCGGTCTGTCCTGTGTTGTTGTCCCATGCCCTGGTGGCCGTATAATACAAGTAACGGCCGGTCTGTCCTGTGTTGTTGTCCCATGCTCTGGTGGCCGTATAATACAAGTAACGGCCGGTCTGTCCTGTGTTGTTGTCCCATACCCTGGTGGCCGTATAATACAAGTAACGGCCGATCTGTCCTGTGTTGTTGTCCCATGCTCTGGTGGCCATATAATACATGTAACGACCTGTCTGTCCTGTGTTGTTGTCCCATGCTCTGGTGGCCATATAATACATGTAACGACCGGTCTGTCCTGTGTTGTTGTCCCATGCCCTGGTGGCCGTATAATACATGTAACGGCCGGTCTGTCCTGTGTTGTTGTCCCATACCCTGGTGGCCGTATAATACGTGTAACGGCCGGTCTGTCCTGTGTTGTTGTCCCATACCCTGGTGGCCGTATAATACATGTAACGACCGGTCTGTCCTGTGTTGTTGTCCCATGCTCTGGTGGCCGTATAATACAAGTAACGGCCGGTCTGTCCTGTGTTGTTGTCCCATGCTCTGGTGGCCGTATAATACATGTAACGGCCGGTCTGTCCTGTGTTGTTGTCCCATGCTCTGGTGGCCGTATAATACAAGTAACGGCCGGTCTGTCCTGTGTTGTTGTCCCATGCTCTGGTGGCCGTATAATACGTGTAACGGCCGGTCTGTCCTGTGTTGTTGTCCCATACTCTGGTGGCCGTATAATACAAGTAACGGCCGGTCTGTCCTGTGTTGTTGTCCCATGCTCTGGTGGCCGTATAATACAAGTAACGGCCGGTCTGTCCTGTGTTGTTGTCCCATGCTCTGGTGGCCGTATAATACAAGTAACGGCCGGTCTGTCCTGTGTTGTTGTCCCATGCTCTGGTGGCCGTATAATACAAGTAACGGCCGGTCTGTCCTGTGTTGTTGTCCCATGCTCTGGTGGCCGTATAATACATGTAACGGCCGGTCTGTCCTGTGTTGTTGTCCCATGCCCTGGTGGCCGTATAATACATGTAACGGCCGGTCTGTCCTGTGTTGTTGTCCCATGCCCTGGTGGCCGTATAATACGTGTAACGGCCGGTCTGTCCTGTGTTGTTGTCCCATGCTCTGGTGGCCGTATAATACAAGTAACGGCCGGTCTGTCCTGTGTTGTTGTCCCATGCTCTGGTGGCCGTATAATACATGTAACGGCCGGTCTGTCCTGTGTTGTTGTCCCATGCCCTGGTGGCCGTATAATACAAGTAACGGCCGGTCTGTCCTGTGTTGTTGTCCCATGCTCTGGTGGCCGTATAATACAAGTAACGGCCGGTCTGTCCTGTGTTGTTGTCCCATACCCTGGTGGCCGTATAATACAAGTAACGGCCGATCTGTCCTGTGTTGTTGTCCCATGCTCTGGTGGCCATATAATACATGTAACGACCTGTCTGTCCTGTGTTGTTGTCCCATGCTCTGGTGGCCATATAATACATGTAACGACCGGTCTGTCCTGTGTTGTTGTCCCATGCCCTGGTGGCCGTATAATACATGTAACGGCCGGTCTGTCCTGTGTTGTTGTCCCATACCCTGGTGGCCGTATAATACGTGTAACGGCCGGTCTGTCCTGTGTTGTTGTCCCATACCCTGGTGGCCGTATAATACATGTAACGACCGGTCTGTCCTGTGTTGTTGTCCCATGCTCTGGTGGCCGTATAATACAAGTAACGGCCGGTCTGTCCTGTGTTGTTGTCCCATGCTCTGGTGGCCGTATAATACATGTAACGGCCGGTCTGTCCTGTGTTGTTGTCCCATGCTCTGGTGGCCGTATAATACAAGTAACGGCCGGTCTGTCCTGTGTTGTTGTCCCATGCTCTGGTGGCCGTATAATACGTGTAACGGCCGGTCTGTCCTGTGTTGTTGTCCCATACTCTGGTGGCCGTATAATACAAGTAACGGCCGGTCTGTCCTGTGTTGTTGTCCCATGCTCTGGTGGCCGTATAATACAAGTAACGGCCGGTCTGTCCTGTGTTGTTGTCCCATGCTCTGGTGGCCGTATAATACAAGTAACGGCCGGTCTGTCCTGTGTTGTTGTCCCATGCTCTGGTGGCCGTATAATACATGTAACGGCCGGTCTGTCCTGTGTTGTTGT
>JAODUO010000099.1:150000-172500 GCA_025642075.2 Ridgeia piscesae | reverse complement strand
GAGAGAGAGAGAGAGAGAGAGAGAGAGAGAGAGAGAGAGAGAGAGAGAGAGAGAGAGAGAGAGAGAGAGAGAGAGAGAGAGAGAGAGAGAGAGAGAGAGAGAGAGAGAGAGAGAGAGAGAGAGAGAGAGAGAGAGAGAGAGAGAGAGAGAGAGAGAGAGAGAGAGAGAGAGAGAGAGAGAGAGAGAGAGAGAGAGAGAGAGAGAGAGAGAGAGAGAGAGAGAGAGAGAGAGAGAGAGAGAGAGAGAGAGAGAGAGAGAGAGAGAGAGAGAGAGAGAGAGAGAGAGAGAGAGAGAGAGAGAGAGAGAGAGAGAGAGAGAGAGAGAGAGAGAGAGAGCGAGAGAGGAGGAGACAGAGAGACAGAGAGCAGAATACAGACAAAAAGAGCAACAGACAAAAACATACAGACATAAAAGCGGCGAGAGAGAGGAGACAGACAGACAGACAGGCAGATATACAGACAAAAACAGTCAGTCAAACAGCCACACAAACATACAGACATACAAATGCGCAGACACAGTCATGCATACAGACATACAGACACACAGACACACAGACACACAGACACACAGACACACAGACACACAGACACACAGACACACAGACACACAGACACACAGACACACAGACACACAGACACACAGACACACAGACACACAGACACACAGACACACAGACACACAGACACACAGACACACAGACACACAGACACACAGACACACAGACACACAGACACACAGACACACAGACACACAGACATACAGACATACAGAGACAGACATACAGAGACAGACATACGGAGACAGACATACAGAGACAGTCAGACAGACAGGCAGACAGGCAGACAGGCAGACAGGCAGACAGGCAGACAGGCAGACAGGCAGACAGGCAGACAGGCAGACAGACAGACAAGCAGGCAGGCAGGCAGGCAGGCAGGCAGGCAGGCAGGCAGGCAGGCAGGCAGGCAGGCAGGCAGGCAGGCAGGCAGGCAGGCAGGCAGACAGACAGACAGACAGAGTTAAATTTGACATACCAATAGAACATGCGTCGCGCCCAATGACCAGAGCCTGTTTCTCGTGGGGCGCGTGAGGAACCGGTTGGGCTTTGCACGGTATGATGCAGCCTTCTTCCTCCCTGCCAGTCGGGCATTTACACTTCAGTTGTTGTCGCAGTTGTAGCGCCAACAAGATACAGACACCAACAGCTACTCCCACCAGCAACAGGCAGATCACGGTGACGTATATCAACACTGGAAAGAAAAAATGTCACGGTTGCTAAATGTTTCACCTTGGTATATTTGACATGATTATTCACATCAATACCAAAGGTGCAAAATGACACTTTTGTTTGTTATTCTGACTATCGCATTTTTTCATTTCTCATATTGTTTTCACTTGTGGAAGAACTAATAATAATACGTTTTATGTAATGACGATAACCTTACATAAATCACAGGTTATCTTCTTAAGGGTTGTGAGCTTTGAAATAAATAGCATACAAACAAATTAGTATACAAATGCTAAACAAATTAATTACATAAAATAGTGTGTTGCATATTTTTAAAGATATACTGAAATATTCAGTGACTGGACAAAACAATTATATAGATAGTATTGGCAATTATAATATAGAAACAGATAGATAGATAGATAGATAATAAATAAATAAAAAAATGCTGTGTTACACTATATATATATATATATATATATATATATATATATATATATATATATATATATATATATCAAACTTATATATATATATATATATATATATATATATATATATATATATATTTTATATAGGGCAGTTTGTTACTGCTGCAATCGTGTTCAATCGTGTGCAGTCGTGTTCAATCTTGTTCAATCGTGTTCAACCGTGTTCAATCTTATTCAATCTTGTTCAATCTTGTTCAATCTTGTTCAATCTTGTTCGATGTTGCTCAAACGTGTTCAGTGAATTGACATTATGCAAAGTTTTCTTAGTGTTTAATAACAGTATATAAATTACCTTCATTTAATATCAGTCTTGTGTCGTCAGATTGTGCTGAGGGTGTTGTGGTGCTCGTTGTCGTGGTAGTAGTGGTTGTCGTAGTCTTCTTATACCCTACAATCAAATGGACAATTCTTATCGGGGGGGGGGGCTATAAAAGAAAACGAATAAAGACTATATACAACTGTCATTATTCAAAAATTACATTGTCCGCTTAAACATCGCATCGAAACACGAACATTGTCGTCCACCTACCCACTAAAATACTAGTACTGAAACTGGCAATACACAGCGGGATTAAAGTACTCCTTCTTTGGCCATGTGACACTTCCACAACATCTTATCAAAATGGAATATTAATATTACAAAATCCGGTGTAAATATTAAAACTTATCTCTACAACCTTGCGTAGACCACCTCCACCACAGTCCCTCGAACCAACTATTGGTAACTAGAATACTGCTTGTGGATTTTACGGATTTTGAGCTTGATCAATCCTTTCGTCTTGACCCGCCTTTGACCTGACCTCGGTTTAGGCACTATGGAAGTTATTGTATTATTATTATTTTATTAATTCGGTTAAATGTTTACAGTATTCTCTTGCTGCGTACGTAATACGTATGTCTGGGTCTATCGCTTTTGCCTACAATACATGACATTGACATAGTTGCGGATGATGTTAGTGTAGCGGGTATGTCTACGGTCTCATCATGTATTAACGCTCGTTACTGTTTGAAACTGTGAAATTTACACATAACGAAATGGTATTGACAGCAATGACGTTGTCAAGCACAGTTATGCTACTCTGCATCATGATTCATGAATAAAACATAATCTAAGTGTGGCGGTGACGTGTAGGGCCTATAATTGGAGAGAAGTCGCGCCCCCTTGTGGGCGGAGGAGTGGAGAGGCCAAGCATGTGGATCATATGACACGTCATGGCCGGAAACACGCCGCGCGTGCGTGCGTGCGTGCGTGCGTGTGTGTGTGTGTGTGTGCGTGTGTGTGTGTTGTGTGTGTGTGTGTGTGTGTGTGTGTGAGGCGTGGTGTGTGTGTGTGTGTGTGTGTGTGTGTGTGTGTGTGAGTGTGTGTGTGAGTGCGTGCGTGTGTGTGTTTGTGTGTGTGTGTTTGTGTGTGTTTATTTGTGTGTGTGTGTGTGTGTGTGTGTGTGTGTGTGTAAGTGTGTATGTGAGTGTGTGTTAATGTGTGTATGTGTGTGCGTATGTGTGTGCGTATGTGTGTGTGAGTGTGTGTATGTGTGTGAGTGCGTGTGTATGTGTGTGTATGTGTGTATGTGTGTGAGTCCGTGTGTGTGTGTGTGTGTGTGTGTGTGTGTGTGTGTTTGTGTGTGTCTGTGTGTGTGTGTGTGTGCGTGTGCGTGTGTGTGGGTGTATGTGTAAGTGTGTATGTGACTGTGTGTTAATGTTAACTGCTGACGTCACCGTCATAAATTACACTGTGTGTCACCACTCAGTCGTCTACCCACCTGGACAAAGTCTTTTGCACAGCTTACTATCAGCCACTGTCGTGCGAGAACAGGGAAGGGCACACGACGTGCACATCTCAACGAGACGGTCGCAGTATTCCGTCCTTCCATCACACAACTGGTGACCACACGTGACGTCATCGCCGGTCGAACTCGCCCGAATCAACCATATCGTGGATATATATGGACATAGTATTAGTGCCGTAACCATGAATGCCCTGCCGGGAACATCGTGACTAGTTTTATCAGAAAACACGTCCGTTTGCTGAGGCACTCCTTGTAAAAGTGTGTATAACCACGGACACATCATTATATATACACCAACGTGGTTATAGGCCAACGCGGAGGGGGATTTCCACTTGGATGAATAGCCACCAAGATATAGTATGTCATTCATGTAAGCATGATTGTGATCTTAATTATATTAATGACAAATGCGATGCAGAAACCACTAGCGGGGGGGGGCACTTCTTATACTAGCAGCATTATGAATTTGCTGAATTCAAGGATCGTTTTTATGGAAGTTCCTTAGATGAAGGATATGTTTTTTCAAATGTTTTCCCTAGAACTAGGGCCAACATTATATAGAAGTTCCCTAGACAACGCTATCATTTCGATGAAGAGTCCACCATGGAGTCACGTTTTTATATCGGCAACTATTTCGGGGCAGCTAGTTTCAAAAATATTCGAAAAGGAAATTCGACCAAGAGAAGTCAAATATTAAGGAATATACACATATGTAGATACGTTTATGTTTCTAATATGAATAACTACTATCTTAAATCTGACCATAGATCATGGGTATACTTATTGATGTTGTATGTCCTTGTCAGTGGTAGGGGTATATAACCTTCGGTTGCACACTCATGCCCGCACATAAAGGTAGTACCCGGGCCCATGGATAACTACGCACGCAATATTAACGGATTGATTTAACAGATAACATATAACACCCTGTAAGACGTTGAGTAGAAATCTATATACACGACCCCTCAAAAACAAATGATTCATAGCCGCTGAATCATAACGCCTCGTTATTCGAACACACTACGCGTGGTTATGGTTATAGCTTATGTGAGGGGAATTCCGCAACGTGGGCAAACCCACCGTCATAGTACTCATACGTTTCGAAGTAATAGCCGTGCATTTTTTCATGTTGCATTTGGCATGTGGACGTTTTATATGCTGATGTCAGCGTATAGATTCGACCTAATATAGGTGTCAATGTTAGCACCGTATCCCAGGAGACAGGTAATCAAAAAAGTGATGCAAGCGTCACGTACATGTATTATCGCCCACACAAATCAGTTACAGCAATGCCGGTGCCTAGCCTAGCTGCAGTGCACGGTGAATCATCGGGTTGATGTTGACGATGACAATGTTTGTTAACTGGTCTAAATTAAAATCTGGCATCTAACTAGATACTCCTTTGTTGTGAAGGCTAGGGACATTGCGAGAACAAGCATTTAAGCAGCAGATTACCCGTTTGATAGTCAAGTTGTGCAACCCAATCATGGCAATGCCAATCAATGACGTCATGTTATCCAGACCAGTCAGTGCCTTTATGGATATTGTATTAAAGGGGGCAATCTGGTTATTTTATTGTGAAATCATCCTGTCATTAATTATACACTGTAAAGTATCTCTGTTATAACATATACTGACTGCTCAGATATGTTTTACTGAAGCAGACTGTTTTAGGTACATTTGGATATATATGATTCATAAATACAATTACTATTTATTTTATTGTTGTTTTTGGTTTGCTGCAAATTTGCAATGATGGTTTTCGCAATTGTATATTTATCAGCATTATGACCAATACAGGGACATATATCGAGTAGTAGTATAATAATCTAATAAATTTACACATGACGTGTATAATATGTTATGTTGGTTATTCGCCAGTTAAACCCTTAATATGTAATATTACACTAATGTGTCTACTAATTTTCAAATTTGGCATGACCAGTTAACATAATTTTATTTGGATGCACTATTTACCATGGCTTTCTGAAGCCTCACTCTGCCAAAGTAGCGTAGTAGGTGAGTAAACATGTGGTCTCCTTCCAAAACCATATATTTCGACAACAAAAAGGGTCCATTAAAAACATTGGGGCAGTCGGTATGTTATAATAGGTTACACCATATTCAACACGATTTTATGTTTAAAAAAGCTATTGGTGTTTAATAAAGCCATCGTGTTTTTCAGAGGGTAAATTGTTACATTGTACACCCAGTGCCTACCCTCTGTAAACACAAACATCTCGGGAAATTGTTTCTAGAATGATTTCACTGGAACCCTGCTGCAAGTTACTGCAGAGCATAGGTGCTGTGACCGTATCAACTGAAAACACACAATATGAAAACACAATTTCAAATAATTATTCTTTAAACATTAAATTTAAATTTTCGAGACAGAGTTAGGTAGTGCGGGAGAACATTCACTGGCAAGTCGTCAAACTCACAGGCTTTTTGGTCAAACAGCTCACATCCATTACATTTTCAGTACAGTGTATAGCATATTTCTTAACCATTATGCTGTTAACAAATTATATTTTATTGACTTAGGAATATTAAAAAATTGCCAAGTACATTTCAGATTTATTTTAATCGATTTGGCAGATAGTATATCACTAAACTATGTATATATTAATGTTTTATACTAGCCTTATCAACATATAAATGTACATTATAGTTACTCTGATGGCAGGGGCTATGCTTTAGTTAATAACACAGCCTGTCAAGGTTATGTCAGTTGTGGGTTTGTGGTTATTTGCTGTGGTTATATGACGTATGGCAATGAATCTCCTTGGTTTTGGTTTCATTTTAGCAAGACAGATTCATCAGCATGTCATTCATTACTAATGGTTTTAAATACAAGTTAGACAGAGTCACAGAGTGTATGGACTGTATGCCCTGTAAAGGATATTTTTAATACACCATCTCATAGCATTTAATTTGTTTGATATTTACGCAATAATAATATACCACGTAAATTTGTTCAATAGCATTATTGTACAAAATGTCAACAGCATTTAGTGTATTTTTGATCAAAGTAGCAACATTTAATATGTTTTTAATCAAAGTAGCACACATCAGCTGCAGGCCAGATGCAGGATTTAAAAATAAATTCTATCGTGCTTAGTGACAAGAATGATATGCATGATGTTCAGATAATATCCATCTTTTATCACACCAAGGTTGAAGAGTATACATTTACTACATTATTATTTGACTAAGGTCAAGTTGCACATTGTAACCAAAGAAATATATCAAGTCGGATTTCCACTGCGTAGTTGGAACTTCCTACCGTGAATTTAAGCATTTTTATAAGCAGCAACTTTTCACGTTGTGGAGTTACTAGTTGAATGCCAGGGTCTCGTCGTCCATGTTCAGGTACGAATGTTTAATTACAGTTTCACCAGAGTAAGTGATTACGTGTTGGTATTTGTCTTGTTGCTACAGGTTGCTACAGTGAACAGTGACCGATAGAACACGATATCGAGAGGTTTATTTACACATTATGCACACAACTGCATGCACAGAACAAGAGAGGTCTCCCTGCCAGCAAGGAAAGCTCTACGACATTGCAGTGTTACAGTAGTTTGTGGCGGTTTGTCAATATCCATCCGCGTGTGGGAAAGCTTCTTAGCTACAAGTTCAGCCACAATCTGGGCATCATGCCTGTATACTACAACCAGTCCCGTGGAAGAGTTTCTCAGCTATAAAATCGGCCTCAATTATTCGGGCATCACTCTATCTATCTCCATGTGAGAGTTTCTTAGCCATAAAATCAGCCTCAATTCGGGCATCATGCAGGTAGACTATATCCATCCCCATCAGAGAGTTGCTTACCACAAAATTAGCCTCGATCTGGTCATCATGCAAGACGACTACATCCGGTAGTTCAATGTTTCTGGCTTATGATTCCAGAACCAGTATCACTGCCAACTGTTACTGGCTTTGTATGTCCTGACTACATGTCCACCTGAATCTACTTTTCCACTTGAGCCAAGCTTTGTTAAATAAACATGCAGGCAAGCGCGTAATCAATGACACCTAATTTTGCTAACTGGAGACTCGTCCGTTTGTGTGTGTCTGTGTGAAGAGTTTCGATCGCTGCTTTCTTTTGATTGGCGGTGACGTCATCGTTGGAGAGACGTTCTAGCCCAGTGTATGTCGCAGGCCGCCATACCGCCAGTCGAAACAGTTTGATTTCTTCACTGGCCAACATCGCAGGGATCTGAGAACACAGTCAACAAGTATGGTAAATACCGGGGGTGGCTGTATACGTATTAGAGTGACTGGTTTAAATTTAAGTAACCCATTACATTGCTGTTTACAAGTATTTGCATATCGTCTGGTGTAGAGTTGTTCATATGTGTAGGTCTACTTCTGGGTTGAATACGAGAGGATGTTAACCCCTATTAGAACGTATTCCACATGAGATCATCTACATTGTATACGGGAAATCACTGCTGGCGGTAGGCCCCTTTGATGTGGCATATAAAGTCTGCAATAAAGTTACAGTAAAACGAATTCGGTTAACGAGGTCATTCACGATTATAGTCTGTTGCAGACGGGCACAGCATATTATAAAATGTAAAATGTTATATATATAATAATTTAGTTGATTTATTTATCGACGTACCTGAGTTTGCAACGGCGAATTCCGAACGGCAACCCCGGCGACGTTCCTGAATGAGGACCCCGGTCAGTGACGTGGCTTCCGGCGTGATCATCGTGTCCTGCGCTGAACTTCGTTGATATAACCCGAACTTGCGCACCAGGAAGATAGTGATGACTATCGACAACAGCACCGCAGCAGCTAAACATCCGACTAAAAAGTAGATAGGATCCATATTAATAATGTAACGCACACGCACGCACGCACGCACGCACGCACGCACACACACACACATACATTCACACATACACAGGCGTCATTTCTCTCCAATTATATACGCTACGAATGATATTTTAGATTCATGACGCAGCATTGGCGGAGTGGTACAACTGGGCTTGGAAACGTCGTTATCGTTAACCCAATTTCATTATGTATAATATATTGGGCACAGTTTCAAACAGTAGCAAAAATTATTATTATTATTATTATATATATATATATATATATATATATATATATATATATATATATATATATATATATCATACTAACTTCATCTTCAAAATCTACCGATCGAACTCTGTGCAGTAAGATAACACTGAAAACATTAATAATATTAATAATTCATTTATAATAATATATAATAACCAGTTCATTCACGGTTTTTGCGAGCGTCCAGGGGAGCGCACGTGGAAGTTCTGTCCTCCCCAGAATTGGATTAACCCCACCGAGATTTTGTCATCCTCAGAATTGGATTAACCCCACGGAGATTTTGTCATCCCCAGAATTGGATTAACCCCTCGGAGATTTTGTCCTCCCCAGAATTGGATTAACCCCACGGAGATTTTGTCATCTCCAGGATTGGATTAGTGCGTGCAAACCGCTGTAGCGCTTACATTTTTTTGGGTATAAATATTACGGGTTGTTCGTTAGTATGTATATAACCTCTCAGCAAAGTAATTTGTCGCAAATTAACACGAGGCAAACAAGTTTTGAGGCATATTTTGATAGCAAGCGTAAATCACTTGACTCTAGAGCGCCATAATCCGTGACAGTGATTTATAAAAAGTAATATTTTATTGCATTGAACGACATTGTAAGAAACTCTTCACAGTAATCATCACAGGAGAGTTAACGAACAGCTCGTGGCATTTATACCGACAATGCTTTGTTATTTCGCTGGACATTGATGATTTTACATTTATTGCGCATGCGCAGAAACGTCAATTGGAACGTTTTAACGACCGGAAAAATGTAAGCGCGACACCGCTTTTGCTGAACTGTAACGGTATATTTACCTAAGACGTACGGTCTTTTTGCGTCAAGCTCCACGGCTGGGGCAACAGTGGTGTCCGCCGTGACAAAGACAGACGGAAGTAGACCAGCCGTAGGCACGAATCCTGCAATCAAAGATCAACTCAAGTCGCTATTATGTAGGCCTACTTTCGATAACATAAGTCATAACTTCGCTACTTTCAAAATGCCTGACGGTGCATGACTTGCATAAATTAAACATATCATAACGGATTCGTTTGGTTACCGTTCAGTCGGATTGTTTGCGAGTGAAGTGCGAAATCGCGTAAGATGTACGTATATGTGAATTAAGGCCAGATACTACAGCTAAAATCTCTCAAATGTTATTTTTGTTATTGTATATGACGAGGCAATTTGAAGGAAAAAGTGTGCCTCCCCACCATCCGTTGCCATGGCAACAACCCAAGATGGCCGACATATACAGCAAATAATTACTGCAATTTTTTTGAAACGCTTTAACACCACCAATAATTCATGTATCAATGTAATTAGTTCTACTCCCTATTTACAACACTTTATTCTATGGAATGTCGAAGATATAATTAAAAAACTATTATTTCAATGTTTTTAATAGTTCAATTATTTTGAAAAAAAACCTCCAACATTTAAATAACTTTCTTACAATAACAACAACAAGAGAAGATAACAATAAATACACCAATCAAAACTTCACTGATCTAGCATCTTTATTACCAGAGATATGATTGTTTCCAAATTAAATAGAAAACTGATTTACGGCTCTTAAAGATTGTTTAACAGCCGTTGTTTATAATAATAATAAAACATATTTTTCCGACACAACGATACTTGGTACTGATGTTTTAGTATATAATATTATTGTTATGTTAGAAAAAAGCAGTATATCTAAGATAAATCTTATGATTGTATACCCCTGCACACAAATTACAGGGGTATGAAAGTGTGGATAATTGTTCAGGAATAACATGCATGCATTTATAACTAGTGGTATATTGTTGTTTACTCCGATATAGACCCACGGAAGGTTTCCGATTCACTTTATATGCAAATTTTCATGGCCAGATAAAGACAGGACATGAACCTTCCGTGTTTACGATCGTCACTAGTATATATAACTGTTCGCTGGCGCCTTGCCCATAATTCTAGGGTTCACAAACTGAGGCTAGCGTTTGTTGTGTCCCATCTATGTGCTAATTTGTAGTTCCATCGTATCTTAGAAGACAGAGCCCTACCATGTTAGTATGCTAGCCTACAGAGTGCTAGACAGCACTGACACCCTGCCAAGATTAATTGTTGGGGAAAGTGAAATAACCGAGGACAGCGTCTGTCCTAGGGCTATATACATATATATATATATATATATATATATATATATATATATATATATATATATATATATATATATATATATATATATAGTGGGATAAAAAGAGGATTCTCTTGATTCGTGGCAGACTACTGGGGCATATTGTCGGGGGAACACGTTGTTCACCCCGGGTCATGCAGCCGCTCCAGAGAGCCCTGTCGCAGGGATATTCTGCCACGGTCTTTGTTGTGCCAGCGAACATTTAGAACTTAGTGTCAGCGGGTGAGTCATTTGCCTTTCTACATTTTCGACTATGTGTTACACGACGGCGAGACATTATAATGCTACCTTTCCGACTGTGTATTACACGCCGTGGCCGTCGGGAAATTACGTTGCGACATTCTTGCATTTGGTTATAGTTGTCAGAGTATTATAGCTAGTTTCTTAGATTTATATTGATAGGGTGTTGGCTCAAATAAATTGTGGAAAGTCTGTAATGTTGTGTTATCGTTAGAATGAGTGAGTGAGTGGGTGAGTGGTGGTGAGTGAGTGAGTGAGGGAGGGAGGGAGGGAGGGAGGGAGGCAGGGAGTGAGGGAGGCAGGGAGGCAGGGAGTGAGTGAGTGAGTGAGGGAGGGAGGCAGGGAGGCAGTGAGTGAGTGAGTGAGTGAGTGAGTGAGTGAGTGAGTGAGTGAGGGAGGCAGGGAGTGAGTGAGTGAGTGAGTGAGGGAGGGAGGGAGGGGAGTGAATGAGTGAGTGAGTGTGAGTGGGGGAGTGAGTGAGTGAGTGAGTGAGTGGGGGAGTGAGTGAGTGAGTGGGTGAGTGAGGGAGGGAGTGAGTGTTGAGTGAGTGAGGGGGTGGGGAGTGAGTGAGTGAGTGTGTGAGTGAGTGTGTGAGGGAGTGAGTCAGTCAGTGAGTGAGTGAGTGAGTGAGTGAGGGAGTCGGTGAGTGAGGGAGTGAGGGAGTCTGTGAGGGAGTCAGTGAGTGAGTGAGTGAGGGAGGGAGTGAGTGAGGGAGTGAGTCAGTGAGTGACTGAGTGAGTGAGTGAGTGAGTGAGTGAGTGAATGAGTGAGTGAGTGAGCAAACGCTACACAAGCACCCAACCTAATATCCATGAAAACAGTCGTTTAGAGATAGATTATTGTTATTATTGGTATGTTTATTATATGTAAACATACACAGGTATTGGAACATAGACGAAACTCATTTTTGATACTATGAGAGTAGTGGGGGAGTGAGTGAGTGAGTGAGTGAGTGAGTGGGTGGGTGGGTGGTGAGTGGGGGAGTGAGGGGTGGTGGGTAGTGGTGGTGAGTGGGTGGGTGAGAAGTGAGGGAGTGGTGAGTGAGTGATGAGTGGGGGAGTGAGTGAGTGAGTGAGTGAGTGGGTGAGTGAGTGGGAATGGTGGTGAGTGAGTGGTGGAGTGAGTGAGTGAGTAGGGTGGTGGTGAGTGAGTGGAGTGAGTGTGTGGGTGGGGAGTGAGTGAGTGAGTGGTGAGTGAGTGAGTGAGTGAGGGAGTGGAGGCAGTGAGGTCGGGATGGTGAGTGGTGAGGGAGGTGAGTGAGTGAGTGGTGAGTGAGTGAGGTGAGGGAGTGAGTGAGTGAGTGAGTAGGAGTGAGTGAGTGGAGTGAGTCAGTGAGTGAGGGAGTCAGTGAGGGAGTCAGTGAGGGAGTGAGTGAGGGAGTGAGTGAGGGAGTGAGTCAGTGAGTGACTGAGTGAGTGAGTGAGTGAGTGAGCAAACGCTACACAAGCACCCAACCTAATATCCATGAAAACAGTCGTTTACAGATAGATTATTGTTATTATTGGTATGTTTATTATATGTAAACATACACAGGTATTGGAACATGGACGAAACTCATTTTTGATACTATGAGAGTAGTGGGGGAGTGAGTGAGTCAGTGAGTGAGTGGGTGGGTGGGTGGGTGGGTGAGTGAGTGAGTGGGGGAGTGAGTGAGTGGGTGGGTGGGTGGGTGGGAGAGTGAGTGAGTGAGTGAGTGAGTGAGTGAGTGAGTGAGTGAGTGGGTGAGTGAGTGAGTGAGTGAGTGGGTGGGTGAGGGAGTGGGGAAGTGAGTGAGTGATTGGGGGGTGAGTGAGTGAGTGGGTGGGTGGGTGAGTGAGTGGGTGGGTGAGTGAGTGGGGGAGTGAGTGTGTGAGTGAGTGAGTGAGTGGGTGGGTGGGTGGGTGGGTGAGTGAGTGGTGGGAGTGAGTGAGTGAGTGAGTGAGTGGGGTGGGGAGTGAATGAGTGGGTGAGTGAGTGGGGAGTGGGTGGGTGGGTGGGTGGGTGGGTGAGTGAGTGGTGAGTGAGTGAGTGAGTGGGGGAGTGAGTGAGTGAGTGAGTGAGTGAGTGAGTGAGTGTGTGAGTGAGTGAGTGAGTGAGTGAGTGAGTGAGTGAGTGAGTGAGCAAACGCTACACAAGCACCCACCCTAATACACATGAAAACAGTCGTTTAGAGATAGATTATTGTTATTATTGGTATGTTTATTATATGTAAACATACACAGGTATTGGAACATGGACGAAACTCATTTTTGATACTATGAGAGTAGTCTAGGTATGGTAGGCTTATAGTCACGAATGCGGTTGCATCCGCGGCGTGCGCATGTTGACAAGCACGTCACTGGGCGCACTCCTGGGCCTACACGTGGGTCAGAACCTAGATTTCAATTTTGTAGCGAACTCATGACACCTGAACGTAACAAGTGTTTACTCAGCTGACATACCTGGGCAGAGTCTTTTGCAGAGGTTACTGTCGGCGATCGTTGTGCGCGAACAGGCCAATACACACGAGGTGCATATTTCTATTAGAGGGTCGCAGTATTCGACGTATTTAGCGCATCTTTGTTGACCGCAAATGACGCCAGCGCCATGTGAACCAGCCGAAGTCGATTGTGTCGTAATTATTACACATATGAATACAACTATGTAGGCTCTACGTATCGTCATGATGAAAGTGGAATGAACACGTTCGTTCTCTGAGCCAACGCCAACAATATAACCATGGTTATAGTAGCGTGGTTTACTGATATGCATAACCACAGTGCCACGTGGAAGGGGAATTTTTCGACACTGTGGTTATGCATATAAATAAACCACGGGCAGTGACACCGTCTTCCGGTAGTTGTTAAGGACTCGTCGTGCGCGGTGAAGAAACAACACGGCGTTATACAATTACATTCGTCACGCATGACTGAATATATATGCAGTGTCGTGACTAATGTCACGCGTGATAATCAACGGTATAGTGACTAATGGTGTGGTTATGTGAGGGGGGTTGTGGTAAACGGTGGTGTGTTGAATAGAGCATCGGACTCCCAACTGAGAAAACCCTATGCTGACATTGCTAACCCTGATCAGGCAAGTTCGTTTACTCGTACACTGCGCAGGCGAAAGAATGATTATCTAGTATTGACAGCGGTGAATTTATATGAACGAGTTGTCGTCCCACATACATTTCGGCATGACGTAATGCTTCTAAAAAATATCGAGACAATGTTCCAGTGAACAGGTCTGTCAGTGACTAAAGTGCACAGCGTTGCGGGCGATCCTAATGAGTGGATTAACATTGTTGGTAATACAGTTGTTTTGTTATTTCGACTGATCAGTTGCCTAACGTAATTATCCATGCAAATTCTCCACGTTAATTACCTCCCAGGTAATTTGTGATAAATAATATTTTATGCACCAGAAAACTTGTTTCCGACTTCATAAATTGCTCGAAGTAATTGTGCACGTATTTGTTGTTGTTGTTGTAATTAGCGCAATTAAGCAATTGCTCAGTAATGAAGGTTTTGTGATTTTACAGCTGTTTGTTTTGTTTTGTTTTACCCTACACCAGTTGTTCACCATTATATTGCAAATAAAATAGTTAAGTTTTTATAAGCTAATCAACGTTATTAATCAACAGGCAATACTGTGTTATTAGTCACATACTCTGTTTATGCCATAAATAGGTATCGTGTGCCCTGTCATTAATCGTGCATTGGAATGACATATTAGTCATTCTATATTGTTGTACATAGATGAAATGAATTCCACCATTATATCGTCGGCAAATCTACAACAGTTGAGACCGACTATTAACCGCTTCAAGCAATGTACGCAACGTCACTGATTTAATCGCCCACGACGTTACAAGCACTGTTGCTAAGGTTGCAGTCAGACGACGTGAACGTGATGTACAAGCCAGACTGGGAATTCCCCGCGAGAGAGGCACCGAGGCGTGTCCACCCACCCGATACAGTTCCTGATCCTGAGCCAGTCGTTGTCAATACGATTAACTTCATCGTCGTAGCGCCTAGACGATACAAGCTTCCCATGAATGCACAGCGGGTGAACTGAACGAGCTGCATGCTATGATCCTGAATGGCAGGCCAGATACAAAATACAAAAAACAGTGTCATATTAATTTCATAACCAAATAGTGTACATTTAAAGGATGTCAGTTGTAAACAGAAACCATTAACAAAAGGAGTGAGTGTATATATACATATCTTGATTTAATGATGAAACAATTGCAAAATGAAAACAAACATAATTTTCTGCGGTGATGCAAATATCTACCGACTAAATGTTAAAAATAGCTCACAATGCTTACTGTCTTGATATGTACATGATATGTGGCAATGACCAAAGTACGTTTTCACACCTGTTATGAGAAATAATGAAATTTACAACCATAATACCAGATAGATCAATAACATTAACTTAAGTGAGATATGAAAATAAACCAAAAACAGCGATTGTTTTATAAACTGCATATTGTAATGTTGCATAGGTCAAATGTATTTAACCTATCTTTATATAAAAGGCACTATCTTTAACAAAAAGTTGTTATAAAGTCACACACGAAGGTGCGCCCAACAAGAAATCCCAGTTCTTGTTTGTGCATCAGTTGTAATTCACAATGTGATATATCTTACTCTAAACACGCATTGAAATTTACTATATAAGCACAGTAATGAACTATAATCTAGAGTTGTATTATACATGCTATGCATAGTAATGAAATATTTCCTAGCATTGTTTCCTAGCGTTATTTAGTAGCATGACAGAGTTGTATTATACATGCTATGCATAGTAATGAAATATTTCCTAGCATTGTTTCCTAGCGTTATTTAGTAGCATGACATAATTTAAACATATGAATGACATTTTTTATCTCCGCCCATTCCCACAAAGGACGAAGCCTAGGCCCACACGGAACCCGGCTACGGTCCAATGGACTTGTCCAGCATTTCTCTAGCTGGGTAAGATACCGATATGACGGCTCTGTGTTTCCCGAGGAATGCTATTGTCTAGCACCCTGTGCACTGTCGTTCTGCCGAACGAGGTCGCGATACTTCAATGCCGTATCCCCATTTGCCGCGTAGTGGGCCCATGGCGCCGTGGGCCCATGGCGCCGAGTGCCCTCGAAGTTCCTCAGCCTGTTTGACGCGGCCCGCGGTGGCCCCGCGAGACTCGGTTGAAGCCATCAACGCATAGGGAACGTCCAGCTTCATGTAGGTTTTTCCGGCGTAATCGTACTCATAACTACTGAGGTGGGTTCCTTGTCCATCTCCGGCGCTTTTGTTGGTACAACGAGTTTACGTCGTTGCGATCGTTGCTGCATGCTTGCCTAAGTCGTAAACGGAGTTCTCTCGGAAGGGATGTTTCCATTTGTAGCAGTGCCGTTCATTTCGTCGTTGCCATGAACCTGAGTAAAAATCAAATATAAGACTCTAAGAGTTGAATAAGTAGTAAGAATAATTGGTTCTGCGGACGATTCGCAAATCAAATAAGAACAAATAGATCATTTCAATTCCGAAAATAATGTAATTCACAGTGCATACACATACTTTAATCACTTTTAATTGTTTTATTTCATAGATAGAAAATAGTTTTGTTGTTGTAATATGCGTCTACTACTGCTGATGCCTCGTGTGCGTGTTCCACAGTTTTACTCCATAAACACAGAAATATGCATTGATTTCTGTGTGGTGCGCACATAGAGTACAAACCGGCTCATACTCAGAGTAGCCCCTCTGCGTTATATGTCTGACACGCCGCTGGCAGTCTTAGTTCACCGTAGCACTACGAACCTGGATGGAAGTTGGAATGGGGTTAGAGTTATCCGGTCGGTTTGTTTCCTCCCTGATAGCAGGATTCAGTGGTGTCATTGTTGTGTCTTGTGGTCCGTCTGCTTGTTCGCCTTCGGATGTCTCACTCGTAGGCCTACTGGGCGGGGCGTTTCGGTGTTGTCGTAACCAGAGGTAGCCGACACCAACCGCCGCCGCCAGTAACACAAAGCAGCCGACAACGATCACTACAACGACAAACGTCAGTAGTAGTTAATATTACTAATACACCGCGTGATCTTCGTTGATAATGTGAAGCTACAACGTACGACGGGTGTGTGCGTGCGTGCGTACGTGCGTGCGTGCTTGCGTGCGATATGTAATAGTTCGTTTTGACACAGCTCGTCAACGCTGCTTTATATTGTTCGTCGTCAGTGTTTTACAGAGAAACAATAACGCAGGGATAGGTCTGAGTGTGATGGTGGTAGTAGTTCAAGGTTCAATTACAAATAATAAACGTCGGTAGGTGATATGATTAATGTGTCTGTGTGTGCATGTATGTGTGTGTGTGTGTGTGTGTGTGTGTGTGTGTGTGTGTGTGTGTGTGTGTGTGTGTTTGCGTGCGTGCGTGCGTGCGTGCGTGCGTGCGTGCGTGTGTATGTGCCTGTGCATGTGTGTGTGTGTGTGTGTGTGTGTGTGTGTGTGTGTGTGTGTGTGTGTGTGTGTGTGTGTGTGTGTGTGCGCGCCTATGCGTGTGTGTGTGTGTGTGTATGCATGCATGTGTGTGCGAACATGTGTGCGTGCGTGCTCGGTGTGCGTGCGTGCGTGCGTGCGTGCGTGCGTGAGTGTGTGATTGTGACATGGGTCTGTGCATGTTTGAAGAAGAAACACCGAACAACAAGAAATTGCCGTGAAACTATAGACACTGTATGGCTCAGTGCGCTCACGCGAACCTTGACCCCAGACTCGATGTACATGCATAGTATTACTCACGTATTATGACCACTGCGGTTGGCGGCTGCGAGTCACTCGGCAATATTGGGCGCTCCGCAGCGACCGCTGTCGTGGCCGGGGGAGACCGGACCGTCGAGTAGCCTGCAGTCAAAAGACAAATTGTGGTGTCATTGTGTCGGACTGATTCATATTATGATCAGGCGTCACGCCCTAGTGTCTCACCCGTGGTCACTTCAGGTCTACACTCGAGCTGCAGTAATAGGACCTAAAGCAAACTACCTAAGTACTTAACTGACTGAAGCTGACCAAGATCTGTAAAAAAATCCGTGAATAATGACTTTTAGCAATACTCGTAAGAACAATATCAATAAATATCGACTAGTATCAATACTCACAAAACCGTAATTGGGTTTGGTTGACGTTTGTTTTATAATCAAGAGTGACAGGTTGCTTATGGTAAATAAATAAATAAATAAAACAGTAGGGAAATCGTTTGGGATTTCATTACACATTTGGTATTATTCTGTGTATTAATAAAACATACGTGATACACCATCCTCGTGCACCAGAGGTCGCTGCTGACGATTACGTCAGTGCTAGCCAAAGGTAACTCGTTTTACATGACACAGCCCTAGCTTGCGAGGACGAGCAACAGGAGTCTTGTGTACCCTGTGTTTTGCTATATTCTTCTACCAGTGCTATATCTTCCCGTAAATTATATATTCCAGCGCGTAATGTCCGTCTTTCGACACCACCCAAGCATATTTGTATTACAAAAATATTCTTTTGAGCCAGATTTGTATAACCGTACACTGTAATATCGCTCACCAGAAACACATGGTAGCAGCGGCGCAGACTATCTCACGCCGGGCCGATATTTGTGCTTAGAAATTGTGCTACGGCGCAATATTTTCGTAATATAAATATGCCGGGTTGACGTTGAATGACTGACGTACCAAACTTAGACAATATTATAATTATACTGGCAAAACTGGTTGGGATTCGACAAAAGTGCCGATCATTTACTAGCTAATGATGATTACAGCATAAGTTTCTTAGGGGTCATTCTATTGTAGGCCCTATGTGATTCAATGTTTTTGTATTATAGAGATGTTACTGGATAATTTATTATAAAACCCACCTGGGCATAGTTGTTTGCAGCGTTTATTGTCAGACGTTGTCTGCGAACATGGCAGCTCACACGATGTACACATATCAACTTGACTATCGCAGTATTCCGTCCTTCCATCGCACAAATGTCCCCCACACTTGAAGGGAGTGCCGCTCAAACCCGCACAAGTTACACTTCCCGTCCATAGACACAAAAGGGTAGCCACGACTGTACAGAACATCATGGCTTTTCAAATAACGCGTCCACGTAAGTAACGCGTCCACATGCAAAGCCGTTTCTTAGTTGTCTGATTGTGCTATGCGGTGCGCTCGATAACCTCATGCGTAGTTATGACGTATTACTATTAATACATTAGGGGATTTTTTTCAGTCTAGCTCACGCGTTGCCGGATGCTTGGATAGGTCGGTGCTTGGGTAGGTTGGTGTTTGGATAGGTGGTGGTTTGGTAAGTTGGGTGCTTGGGAAGTTGGGTAGGTCGGTCGGTCAGAGTTCGATAATTTAATTAAAAAAAACTTAAATAACAACTTCTTGGTATAACCAAAAGTAAATTTATGTTTGTTGTGTGTTGCCTGACAATGTGAATCCAAAATAGTTCTAGCCTTCCATCCCTACCAGTTGGTGGGCTGGCCCAGTGCGGGGCATCTTGGGAAAAGTCCACCATTCTTCCCCAGTTCTTTTCCGAATCGAACAAAGTGAGTCGTGTTTATTTAGTATCGTATATTCTGCTGTTTTATTCGATATTAAGTTGTCTGTTTATGAGACACCACCTCCTCCTCTCCTCCACCTCACATTTGTGAGGGTTTTTTTTGCAGTGTGTTACTTGCAATTTATTTGTCATCCAGACATATTCCTTGTATTTCTTAATAAGCTGTTGACTCTATACTGAATATTTGTGTATTATCAGCTTGATGCTTTGTATATATTTGACTGCTTGTGTATGTGTTGGCTGGTAGCCCCTCACCTTTGATGTTGTATATTAACAGCTTGATGCATTGTGTATATATATATATATATGTCTGAATGTTAACTTTGCGTACACAATTACTTGTATACATGCATTTCCATGGTATATCTGTTTATACCAACTGGCAATAAATTATGCCCATTACCAACCTTATCTATATGAATTCATTGTCCTTTATTCAACATCAAACGAGCTGCGGCCACATTTCTTATTTCTAGTTAATTTGCGCACAATACACAACAGAAAACATAACTATACATACAAATGTTGTACGTATCTAGCCAAATAATACATACATACATACATACATACATACATACATACATACTTACATACATACATACATACATACATACATACATACATACATACATACTTACATACATACATACTTACATACATACATACATACATACATACATACATACATACATACATACATACACATGCACTGAGTGTCATACACACACACGCTCGCACACTCCTACACAAGCATGCACGCATGCACGCACTTGACTACCACACGATGAATTATGTATACGCGTTTTTATTATAATTGGTCAGTTCACGACAAAATTTCTACAGACCGGAAGGCAACAACAAAATGGAAATATTATTTTATAACGTGTGGTGCTCGGACCGCTGTGCTGAGCTATACTAATCCTGTAGGACCTACATATGAATATGTCACACATATCGTCATAATTATGAATAAGACACATACATTCGTATACAACGTAAGAGATCGCGCAAGTGTCAGTGATATAGGCACAAAACATGCCTGTCGCTAGGTATAATTACCTTAGCTGTAATTACCTAATACGAGTTTAACTTGAAAGTAAAATATAATTTCTAACTAATATGGTTTGGCCTGTTGATATATACCAGTCATTTTCTGGCAATGCAATGTCTACTACTCTGCTATTTACAATTGTAGGCCTGTGTTGCATTACTTACAGCCACATTTAATGTAGGTATGAAGTGAACAATGTGTGCCCTATATATCGCCCATGCACAGCATCGGTCCATCACATGGAAGCGTTTGAACAATACTACATTAGGTGCTCGTATTACACGGGTACATAATCATGCGAGTATCATCATAATGCACATAATGTACATAATCGTGAAAGTACCTTCGTGTTGCACTGGTATTATCGTGTGAGTACTATTACATAGGACGGATATATAATCGTACGAGTACTTTCGTGCTGCACGGGTATAATCGTGCGAATACCGTCGTATTGCACGGGTATAATCGTTCGAGTACTTTCGTGTTGCACATGTATAATCGTGAGAGTATCTTCGTTTTGCACGGGTATATTCGTGCAAGTACTTCGTGTGCCAGGTATGTAGTCGCACGAGTACTTTCGTGTTGCACATGTATAATCGTGCGAGTGTCTTCGTTTTGCACGGGTATATTCGTGCAAATACATCGTGTGCCAGGTATGTAGTCGTACGAGTACTTTCGTGTTGCACATGTATAATCGTGCGAGTATCTTCGTTTTGCACGGGTAAATTCGTGCAAGTACTTCGTGTGTCGGGTACATAATCGAACGAGTACTTTCGTGTTGCACATGCATAATCGTGAGAGTATCTTCGTTTTGCACGGGTATATTCGTGCAAGTACTTCGTGTGTCGGGTACATAATCGTACGAGTATTTTCATGTTTCACGGGTATTTACTTGCAAGTACCGTTGCGTGTTACGGTTGCATAAATGTGCGAGTGTCGCCGTATTGAGAGTACCTTCGTGTAGCACTGGCACACAATTGTGCGAATACCTTCGAGGTCTGCAACGCCGAACATTTGGCGAAGTCACGTGTATATGTACTACGTATCAGTAACCAATCATACTACAGACCTGTACTAGAAATCACAACCAATCGGCGCATTTAAAGTACATGTATTCAGTCGACACTGGCAATTGACGTGAAAATAATTTAATTATCCTCCTATTCCGCCGACACATGTTACCACGGAAACTCGCGACTGGGCTGGCATTCATCGCAAGCCACTACAGGCGCCATTGAGACAACCTGTGATATCATTAACTGCGACAACCAATACGAGCGTTACGACCAGAAACGTTGGTCCATGTTGCATCTACAGTATCCTTTTGTCTGTCATATTGTCACAGTTCGAATTGGCATTCTCTAAAGTCAGATGGCAGCCCCCAGCAAGGCCTGTGGTGGGCCCGACTCGTATTTCACATTGCGCAAGACTTCGGTGAGCCGATTGCCGCACATATCACTCTACTCTCGTCCTGTGCGAGAGGCGTTCAATCAACCACAGGCGACGAGTGACGAGGAATATTGCCACGTGACCTTTAGCCTTGGTCAACGCGGAAAATGACGCCTTGCGTCTGAAGAGTCGCGGCTCGGCCTGTAGCGCATCAGATGAGACGAATTCATGTCGCCATTCCCAGTCGCAGCCGTTTTATCCGTTTGTCCGCTGGTTCCCACTCAGACCTGAATATTAAATCCAATAAATCCATAAGACACCAGTTTTATAAATAATAGGAGTCATAATTTATTTTAAACATGTCCCACGCACAATATTATTCCCGTTGCATCGAATGTAGACATTATGTTGTTTAGAGAGAGAGAGAGAGAGAGAGAGAGAGAGAGAGGGAGAGGGAGAGGGAGAGGGAGAGGGAGAGGGAGAGGGAGAGGGAGAGGGAGAGGGAGAGGGA
>JAODUO010000099.1:62500-147500 GCA_025642075.2 Ridgeia piscesae | reverse complement strand
CAAAGATACATATAGCAATAGTAATTGTAACACTTCTATATCGCCCATAACATTCAAAATTCAAGCTCAGAGGCGCAACAAACAAAATCACACACATACACACGCTGGTACACACGCTCGTACACACACACACACACACACACACACACACACACACACACACACACACACACACACACACACACACACACACACACACACACACACACACACACACACACACACCAAAACACACCTACACACACACACACACACACACACACACACACACACACACACACACACACACACACACACACATACATATATATATATATATATATATATATATATATATATATATATATATATTATATATATTATATATGTATAAAAGTGTCTCATACAAATTGCACACAGACATGCACGCACGCACGCACGCACGCACGCACGTACGCTCCTGTACGCTGCGCTCTGTCTCCTTCTGTGCAATACCAACCAACTCAGTGGAACAACCGCAGCAGACAGTCGACTTTCTACTGACCGACTCAACGACACACAACTTACCTGCACAGCGTGTCCGGCAGAGCTTGATATCAGCACTTGTCTTCCGAGAACAGGGCTGCCAACACGGCACGCACTCGTCTGTCAACCGGTCGCAATATTCCACCTTTCCGTCACATATTTGCCTGTCACCACATTTGATGGCGACAGCGTCAACCGTGTACCGAGCAGACACGGTCGGCTGTGTCAAATGGACACACAAAAATACAGCAACGATATAACTTTGCGCAGCCATTTCTACAAGCTTCTTTAACAGTGTATCAACGCAATGATTCGCCGCAGTATATTATATACCTACAAACCACGCCCCCGCCATGGGTATACTACTGGGATGTTGCGCAAAATGGAAATTCCCTGTACCACAGTCACGACTCATTACAACCACTTTCACGGTTATAGACGCGGACTACATATCGTAAACACGCTTGAAGTTATAACCGCATCGACGAACTATGGGAAGATGAGGCCTTTCTTACGGAATGTATGCATTTTGGGTTGTAATTTGAGGTTTTTGGAAACATTGTGGGGAATACCGCCGACGTGCGTAAAGCCACACTTATCGCCCACTACAATTCGTCTAAAAAACACTGTGCGCTGTGAGCGCGACGTCACGCTTCACTGACCCTGACTGGGCCAGTCATGCCCCGATAGCGTATTTGCGTAGGCCCTGACTCATGACTCCACTTAGCAGTGATACAGCACGGCCTTATATGGATAAAAGTCCGTGGATACAGCACATTCTACTAGGTTCACGGAACGGTGGGCGGACCCCCAGCGTAGGGTGGGGGCGGTGCAACTGGACAACACAGTTTCGGTTAATGTTTCTGGTGGCCTTCAAAAGTTTCACAAAGGTCACCGCCAAATATGTTCAACAGCAATCACCGCATTCCGTCCTCTGTCGTTACAATTTTTATGTCTGTTCCTAGGTTTACATTTTCTTAATAAATATTATGTTCTTATTAATAGAATACATGCATTGGATATACTCTGTCAAATAGTGTTTACTTGATTTATAAAGCTCATAGCAGTGCAGAGTTCAGAGTTACACTTGGGGGAGTGGCTTGATTTGACTGAGTGAAGCTATCCCCAACAGTACCACCCTCCCCCCCGACACTACGAAACATCTTTCACAGCACCCCTCTCCCGACACAGCAAACAATCTTTCTCAGTATACAGCCCCCATGCGCCCCAACACGGGCCAGAATATAGCAATGTCTCCGTATAACCACACCATAACCATAACATGCCAGGCAGATGTTGGCGATTTTCAGGGATTAACCATAACCATGGACGTGGGTATCTTGTAAATTGATCGACTGATCGTCGACCTGTTGGGCACCCTGTTTTCGGAGAGCAGATCCGAGAGTGAGTAAGTTAGTACGGCTGCCGTTGAGTTGTTTATACTTTGTCTGGATCCGGGAGTGAAACTGACTTGGTCGGTGGTAAACAAAAAAGACCTCTTCAGAAGTCTTTATGGGTCTTAGGTTAGACGTTTTAGATTAGATTGCCTAACAGTTGTAGTCGATTGAACTAAAATTTGAGCAAAACATGTTCTCGTTAGAAAAAGGGATCAGGGCGAGATAGGACGGCGTTGGATCAAAAGCCAGTTGAGATGTACATGAAGTCGGAAATATAGGCCAGCACACTGGAACACTGGAGCAAGCAAGGGTTGCATGACCAAAACACGGTCTTGACAAAACATGGATCACAGGTAGCTCGGTATAACCACCTACTTACACACACACACACACACACACACACACACACACACACACACACACACACACACACACACCACACACATACACACACTACACATACACACTCACATACACACTCACACACTCACATACACACTCACATACACACTCACACACAACACACAAACTCACACACACACCCACACACACCCACACACACACACGCACACACACACACACACACTATACACACATAACACACATACATACACACACATACACATACACATACACATACACATACACATACACATACACATACACATACACATACACATACACATACACACTCACATACACACTCACACAAACATACATACACAAACACAAACACAAACACAAACACAAACACAAACACAAACACAAACACAACACACACACACACACACACACACACACACACACACACACACACATAGACACATACACACACACACACACACACACACACACACACACACACACACACACACACACACACACACACACACACACACACACACACACACACACACACACACACACACACACACACACACACACACACACACACACAACACACACACAATAATAATTATTACGCTGACTGATTGCGGTTCAAGGAGCAGACCCCGGCTCTTTAAGATGAGATAGCGGAGTGGTTCTGATAACCCAGCCCCAGCCAACCCAGTAGTAATTTCAGTTCGACCCCAGTGTGTGTGTGCAACGGTTGCTATGGGGACGGACGGGCGCGTTACCTCTGGTGTCTAGTCGCGCATATTACTGATGACTGTACACTCCAAACCTACACCTATCGTCGTTTCGAAATTTAGGTAAATCTCGTTTTCTCTGGTGTATTTTTGACAGACTACAATTATGTCGTGTTCTTTGTAAGGCGGAAGTAAACAATATGTACAGGTAAATGGAAAAGTTACTCTTTACGGACGCTCCAGCAGCTGCCGTTAGATCCAGTGTTACGTCGAGGAGGTAACGTTGCAAGCGTCTTTTCTAGACAACATGTGCACGGAAGACAACTTGTCATGACTGGTATAATGACATCACTGGGAGCTATTTTATTATTGGTGTGTTCAAAGCATTAGAATACATACTTTTGTTTGCGAATGACAGCAATGATTAGTTATTACTCCGATATTGGCAACTTAAATGATCAATCAATCAATCAATCGATTTAAAAACACACAGCATGAGAAACAAAACAAGTAAGCGAACTAAAAATAAATACTTAGTAATAAGTCACGTGGTAAGATTATGAGGGGGTCACTTTGTTATCCACCAGTGTTGGCTATCTGTGTTGCATAGCGTCCGACATGTTCACAATTACCATGACGTCAAATATCTATATATTCATGTTCCTCTAATATAAACACAATTTGTGCTAATCCATCCAGCATGTGTATATTATATAGGCTTACATCTAAACATAATACAGTAATTATATAATACTCGTGTAATAATAAATCGCGGACACAGTATAGCCACGTTAACTGGCGCAGAGAGACGCAGTATGTCTTAAGCTAGCCGCACACCACCCGATTATGATAATATAACAATAATAAGAAGAAGAACATTTACGAAGCGTCTTAAATCTAGGCGAAACACTAGCACTTTTCTGTTGAGTGGTAGGGTAACCTGGGGCAGCCCGGCCCCTCTAAGGGAAAATGTGTGTATTTTTGTATCCATAACTTGTCGAAGCATAATTGTGCAGTCATAGTGTTGAGGTTTATATATATATATATATATATATATATATATATATATATATATATATATATATATATATATATATACTTTGTGTATGACACATGTCTCTGAACGATTGAATAACCAAAACGTAAGTTATAACAAATTTAAAATGTACTCCAATAAAACCGTTTTGCCCCATGCTTGGGGTAAAATGGCCCCTCGCCTGGGGTAAAACGGCCCATCGCCTATTTACTCTAATATTAGGTTTCACCGTTGTAATGATATAAAAACAATGTGTTTTATCCATTATTTATTTAAACCGTCATTAAGTACTACAATTATTATCACTCATCGTGAACAGATATAATCACCACTCCGCATCACTCATCGTGAATTACATTAAACTCATCATTGTTGTGTCCGTCTTCTATTGCTTCTTCGACAATACGACACGATCACATAATACTGATCATATTTGTTGCACTTCTACAGTTCTCCCGCTCTATTGATCTTACACCCGGGACATCCCGGTTTCCTACCTATCAGCTCCTGTCGGTATTATTCGACATTACGATCACCTTTGGCATCTGCATCATCACAGGCCTTAAAATCACTATAGTGTTGTACATAATGGCATGCAGAAATTGCAGATACTTCGCGGCAGATACAATAGCCTAATCTTCAATCGAAACCACTCATCATTAATTACAATATGTCAAAAAATTACAGTTGTCATTAGAAGCAATATTCTGCATTATCGTTACACTCGTCACTGAAAACACTCATCAGCTTTGGAATTTGCACCATCACAAGCCTTAAAATAATTAACATGGCTTGCAGATACTCTATTGTCTAATCACACTCTGACTCGCGGTTGGGACACACGAAATACGGGAGCCCTAGTGTGCACTCACTGTGAGCCTAATTCTTGCATTCTTGGCATTGAATCCAGACTTCTCGTGGCCGACTGCAACTGAATGGTTCTCCGCACACCAAACACGGCCATTCCTCTTCATCGCTGCTTTCGTCGATTTTCTTTCACTTTTTACTTAAATTATTGTGTATGCTATAAATACATCACAGACCTAAGACCCGGGGCCGTTTTGCCCCTTTCTCACAGGGCCGTCTTACCCCATACACACCAGTGCTGACTTTTTCACCTTCACATGTAATCCTTTAATATCGCTCCCATTTCGATTAAAGTCATTGAAAACGTGTATAGATGTAAGTGCATTAGTACCAGTCGCTGGCTTATCATCACACGGTGGACATGTTAGCATCGATTTTACCGAAGAGTGATTATTAGATCACAGGGTATGCAAAACTTTAAAATAGGTTTGTGAACTTACTTTTAATAGCGTTTGGCCTTGCGGTCGGCAAGAGTATTCGCTAGGTAGCAGCATCATGTTCCACTATTCAATGTTAGTTTATGTTCACTCGTTTGGCAGATAAGACGGGGGGTCGTATTATCCCCAGGGGCCGTTTTGCCCCAGGTTACCCTACAGTCTAAACGCTGCTTGGTTCCGGTCGAGTAAATCGTCGGCAGTTCGGATAGGCACCGTGCGACATGTCTCTCGCGTAGCTCGGAGACAAAGAACAGTCTGTAATGTTTCAAGTTGCCAGCAGCTAAATTCGTCTTCTGATGCCGCAACTTGACCGTGGGCAAATATCCTGCAGAAGTCCAGCGGGACCGCATCTACATTTGTTCGTCTTTTTAGCGCAGCTGCGAGGTCGTGTTAGGATTAGCTGATTTTCACACAGTCGTCTCTCCCAGGACGGACGAGATCTTATGTTCACCCACGTGTTGCAAGTTGTAACTATGGATGATAATTATTACGCTGACTGATTCCGGTTGAAGGAGCAGACCCCGGCTCTTTAAGATGAGATAGCGGAGTGGTTCTGATAACCCAGCCCCAGCCAACCCAGTAGTAATTTCAGTTCGACCCCAGTGTGCAACGGTTGCTATGGTGACGGACGGGCGCGTTACCTCTGGTGTCTAGACGCGCATATTACTTATGACTGTACACTCCAAACCTACACCTATCGTGGTTTCGAAATATAGGTAAATCTCGTTTTCTCTGGTGTATTTTTGACTGAATGGCCCCGGGTCTTAGGTCTGTGATGTATTTATAGCATACACAATAATTTAAGTAAAAAGTGAAAGAAAATCGACGAAAGCAGCGATGAAGAGGAATGGCCGTGTTTGGTGTGCGGAGAACCATTCAGTTGCAGTCGGCCACGAAGGCGGAAGTAAACAATATGTACAGGTAAATGGAAAAGTTACTCTTTACGGACGCTCCAGCAGCTGCCGTTAGATCCAGTGTTACGTCGAGGAGGTAACGTTGCAAGCGTCTTTTCTAGACAACATGTGCACGGAAGACAACTTGTCATGACTGGTATAATGACATCACTGGGAGCTATTTTATTATTGGTGTGTTCAAAGCATTAGAATACATACTTTTGTTTGCGAATGACAGCAATGATTAGTTATTACTCCGATATTGGCAACTTAAATGATCAATCAATCAATCAATCGATTTAAAAACACACAACATGAGAAACAAAACAAGTAAGCGAACTAAAAATAAATACTTAGTAATAAGTCACGTGGTAAGATTATGAGGGGGTCACTTTGTTATCCACCAGTGTTGGCTATCTGTGTTGCATAGCGTCCGACATGTTCACAATTACCATGACGTCAAATATCTATATATTCATGTTCCTCTAATATAAACACAATTTGTGCTAATCCATCCAGCATGTGTATATTATATAGGCTTACATCTAAACATAATACAGTAATTATATAATACTCGTGTAATAATAAATCGCGGACACAGTATAGCCACGTTAACTGGCGCAGAGAGACGCAGTATGTCTTAAGCTAGCCGCACACCACCCGATTATGATAATATAACAATAATAAGAAGAAGAACATTTACGAAGCGTCTTAAATCTAGGCGAAACACTAGCACTTTTCTGTTGAGTGGTAGGGTAACCTGGGGCAGCCCGGCCCCTCTAAGGGAAAATGTGTGTATTTTTGTATCCATAACTTGTCGAAGCATAATTGTGCAGTCATAGTGTTGAGGTATATATATATATATATATATATATATATATAATATATATATATATATATATATATATATATATATCTTTGTGTATGACACATGTCTCTGAACGATTGAATAACCAAAACGTAAGTTATAACAAATTTAAAATGTACTCCAATAAAACCGTTTTGCCCCATGCTTGGGGTAAAATGGCCCCTCGCCTGGGGTAAAACGGCCCATCGCCTATTTACTCTAATATTAGGTTTCACCGTTGTAATGATATAAAAACAATGTGTTTTATCCATTATTTATTTAAACCGTCATTAAGTACTACAATTATTATCACTCATCGTGAACAGATATAATCACCACTCCGCATCACTCATCGTGAATTACATTAAACTCATCATTGTTGTGTCCGTCTTCTATTGCTTCTTCGACAATACGACACGATCACATAATACTGATCATATTTGTTGCACTTCTACAGTTCTCCCGCTCTACTGATCTTACACCCGGGACATCCCGGTTTCCTACCTATCAGCTCCTGTCGGTATTATTCGACATTACGATCACCTTTGGCATCTGCATCATCACAGGCCTTAAAATCACTATAGTGTTGTACATAATGGCATGCAGAAATTGCAGATACTTCGCAGCAGATACAATAGCCTAATCTTCAATCGAAACCACTCATCATTAATTACAATATGTCAAAAAATTACAGTTGTCATTAGAAGCAATATTCTGCATTATCGTTACACTCGTCACTGAAAACACTCATCAGCTTTGGAATTTGCACCATCACAAGCCTTAAAATAATTAACATGGCTTGCAGATACTCTATTGTCTAATCACACTCTGACTCGCGGTTGGGACACACGAAATACGGGAGCCCTAGTGTGCACTCACTGTGAGCCTAATTCTTGCATTCTTGGCATTGAATCCAGACTTCTCGTGGCCGACTGCAACTGAATGGTTCTCCGCACACCAAACACGGCCATTCCTCTTCATCGCTGCTTTCGTCGATTTTCTTTCACTTTTTACTTAAATTATTGTGTATGCTATAAATACATCACAGACCTAAGACCCGGGGCCGTTTTGCCCCTTTCTCACAGGGCCGTCTTACCCCATACACACCAGTGCTGACTTTTTCACCTTCACATGTAATCCTTTAATATCGCTCCCATTTCGATTAAAGTCATTGAAAACGTGTATAGATGTAAGTGCATTAGTACCAGTCGCTGGCTTATCATCACACGGTGGACATGTTAGCATCGATTTTACCGAAGAGTGATTATTAGATCACAGGGTATGCAAAACTTTAAAATAGGTTTGTGAACTTACTTTTAATAGCGTTTGGCCTTGCGGTCGGCAAGAGTATTCGCTAGGTAGCAGCATCATGTTCCACTATTCAATGTTAGTTTATGTTCACTCGTTTGGCAGATAAGACGGGGGGTCGTATTATCCCCAGGGGCCGTTTTGCCCCAGGTTACCCTACAGTCTAAACGCTGCTTGGTTCCGGTCGAGTAAATCGTCGGCAGTTCGGATAGGCACCGTGCGACATGTCTCTCGCGTAGCTCGGAGACAAAGAACAGTCTGTAATGTTTCAAGTTGCCAGCAGCTAAATTCGTCTTCTGATGCCGCAACTTGACCGTGGGCAAATATCCTGCAGAAGTCCAGCGGGACCGCATCTACATTTGTTCGTCTTTTTAGCGCAGCTGCGAGGTCGTGTTAGGATTAGCTGATTTTCACACAGTCGTCTCTCCCAGGACGGACGAGATCTTATGTTCACCCACGTGTTGCAAGTTGTAACTATGGATGATAATTATTACGCTGACTGATTCCGGTTGAAGGAGCAGACCCCGGCTCTTTAAGATGAGATAGCGGAGTGGTTCTGATAACCCAGCCCCAGCCAACCCAGTAGTAATTTCAGTTCGACCCCAGTGTGTGTGTGCAACGGTTGCTATGGGGACGGACGGGCGCGTTACCTCTGGTGTCTAGACGCGCATATTACTTATGACTGTACACTCCAAACCTACACCTATCGTGGTTTCGAAATGTAGGTAAATCTCGTTTTCTCTGGTGTATTTTTGACAGACTACAATTATGTCGTGTTCTTTGTAAGGCGGAAGTAAACAATATGTACAGGTAAATGGAAAAGTTACTCTTTACGGACGCTCCAGCAGCTGCCGTTAGATCCAGTGTTACGTCGAGGAGGTAACGTTGCAAGCGTCTTTTCTAGACAACATGTGCACGGAAGACAACTTGTCATGACTGGTATAATGACATCACTGGGAGCTATTTTATTATTGGTGTGTTCAAAGCATTAGAATACATACTTTTGTTTGCGAATGACAGCAATGATTAGTTATTACTCCGATATTTGGGCAACTTAGATGATCAATCAATCAATCGATTTAAAAACACACAACATGAGAAACAAAACAAGTAAGCGAACTAAAAATAAATACTTAGTAATAAGTCACGTGGTAAGATTATGAGGGGGTCACTTTGTTATCCACCAGGTGTTGGCTATCTGTGTTGCGTAGCGTCCGACATGTTCACAATTACCATGACGTCAAATATCTATATATTCTTGTTCCTCTAATATAAACACAAGTTGTGCTAATCCATCCACCATGTGTATATTATATAGGCTTATATCTAAACATAATACAGTAATTATATAATACTCGTGTAATAATAAATCGCGGACACAGTATAGCCACGTTAACTGGCGCAGAGAGACGCAGTATGTCTTAAGCTAGCCGCACACCACCCGATTATGATAATATAACAATAATAAGAAGAAGAACATTTACGAAGCGTCTTAAATCTAGGCGAAACACTAGCACTTTTCTGTTGAGTGGTACAGTCTAAACGCTGCTTGGTTCCGGTCGAGTAAATCGTCGGCAGTTCGGATAGGCACCGTGCGACATGTCTCTCGCGTAGCTCGGAGACAAAGAACAGTCTGTAATGTTTCAAGTTGCCAGCAGCTAAATTCGTCTTCTGATGCCGCAACTTGACCGTGGGCAAATATCCTGCAGAAGTCCAGCGGGACCGAATCTACATTTTAGTCGTCTTTTTAGCGCAGCTGCGAGGTCGTGTTAGGATTAGCTGATTTTCACACAGTCGTCTCTCCCGGGACGGACGAGATCTTATGTTCACCCACGTGTTGCAAGTTGTAACTATGGATGATGTGCTCCATCCCTTTTCTGCATGTGTACGACAGACTAGTCCTGGTTAGGATCACACCGATCTGAAAACGCAATCAACAATTTCATAAGTCGATGGGACAGTTGTATTTCGGTAAGTTCTTATATAGCGCAGTATCCAGTACTCAGGATTGCCCAAAGCGCTTTACACTTTACTTTCCTGACAGACCTATTCAACCAGACACCATCTCAACTTCTTTGGGAAGCATCCAGCCGTTCGCGACAATTAAAGGGAATGCTACTCGTCCACCACTGTCTATAATCGGGTAGTCATTTATACAGCTGAGTGAACTGGAGCAACTTGCCCAAGATTTCAACACCGCAGCATAGGATTCAAACCCGGGTCGTCTTAGTCGAAAGACCAAAATTCTATCCCTGAACCACTGAGCTCGCAATTGAATCCGTAGTAATTAAAAATTGAAACAGCTATGTCCTACAATACTGTTTGCATTGTGCACATATGCATACATGTATGTGTATATTTCTAGGAACGTCTGCGTCTACGTTGACGTCTTCACTGACATGGAATGGAAATACGCGGCTCTTGACAAAAAAGAAGATTTGCGATTATTGTTCCAATCTTCACTCTTTATGATTTTGGAACACTAACATGCACAACGTAGTACATGCGTTCTGTTCACGTTCTGTCACGTTTTTGCTACGTTGTAGCCACGTTGTACTACATTGTACCATTAAATTAAAATTTCCAGCTCACATTTTGTCTCACTTTACCACGTTTTATCTACGTTGTTCCACGTTTGCTCACGTTGTAGCCACGTTCTGCCACGTTTCTCAACGTAGCAAAACGTGGCGGCCAAAACGTGACACAATGACTGGGGTATTACACGTGTATTGTAGATTTGAAAATAAATATAACGACCAACAGTCTTAACAGAGCGCGAGAAGTGACCGTGGAGTGACCAGTGGACTATTGGGGACACTGGGTTTGGGCGCTCTTTGGTTCTCTTTTCTGAAACACCAAATGTTCAACAAGGGTTACTCATACCTTTGCTCTTTAAGGTAATATCAGATGTGGCATTTGGGGTGTTTTCTTGAAACGGAATGCTTTCTGGGTCACGGTCCACTTCTTTCCTATTGACGACTGGTCCCAGTCTGTTGTTTACGGCCGGCAACACGACGATCACGACCAAGACGATGATGATGACAACGACAACGACGACGACAACAGGTGCGACGATCGCTGAAAAGACCAATATAAATAGTAACTAATAATATACTTGTTTACATGATGATGATTGATGATGATGATGATGGTGATGGTGATGGTGATGGTGATGGTGATGGTGATGGTGATGGTGATGGTGATGATGATTGATGGTGATGGTGATGGTGATGGTGATGGTGATGGTGATGGTGATGGTGATGGTGATGGTGATGATGATGATGATGATGATGATAACTATAATAATTTTGTACGTGTTGCAGTGTGTATGCTACGGTGATATTTTTAGGGGCAATATTGGAAAAAAATTAATTACTACTACTACAAAGATAGCTCCTACATTTTACGTTGTAAGCGCGGATGTAACTTGCTGGCGTGTGGGAAATGCTTTATTTTTTCCGCTGCCTCTCTGTGTCAATAACAATAATTTTTTATAAACTTTTAACTTTATTATACTCTCAGTCGTCGAATGGAATGATGTAATTAAGACAATTTATAAGCCGAGTTAAAACACTCACCTATAACCACATGTGTACGTGAGCCACTTGGTTTAGGCTTGCTGGCGGCGGAAAGGATGACGACGTCCGTGGGGCTGGGGGTGGTAAGGAGCGCCAGATACGCTGAAATCGAAAGTGAAATGAAGCTGTTATTCTGGTGCCTTTATTTCACTCAGATTCATTCGAAATGTGATCACGTGGTACGCGCAGGCTCACCTCTCCTGGCTTGACGTAAACTCGAGCTGAATTAATGGATACAATGTAAACAGTAAATATGCAACGTAATTAAAAATATATTGTCCACGAATTATGAACTGAATGAAACGAATTTGGTCGACGTTTTTGGTTTACCCCGCCCGGTTGCGACTGGTAAATCAGGACATGTCTAAGACGGATGCTATAAATGCTACCTCGGGGTGGGGGTTACCGTTGTACCCCGGGGGTTAGCCCATACTACATTTCGGCGATTCCAATTCTCCTAAATGACCCACGTTTGACGACTACACGTTATATTATAAATTCATCGAGCATCTTTCGGTTAAGTTTACGTACACACCAATTAGCTTTTAGACCGCTGTTTGTTTTGTTTTGGTTTTGTTTTTCGCTTTGCCATCGCTGAATCCCGTGTCTTATAAACTGACCTGTGGTTTTACAGCGGCATAACATGCTATGGTTATTGTGTGGTTTTACCTATGCATTATTGGCATGGTTATTCTATGATTTTACCGATATAGTATGCTTGTGTTGTGGTTACTTTACATGTGTGAGCCGGAGCTTATGACTTCGGAAGACGGGATAGGGATATCGTATAGTTGAAAAAAATTGCAGGGCGAGAACTATTGGGGATTGTGGTATCGGGAGTGGGTGTTGTTAGAATGTTTTTCGAGGCCTCGTGTGTGTGTGTGTGTGTGTGTGTGTGTGTGCGTGGGTGCGTGCGTGCGTGCGTGCGTGCGTGCGTGCGTGCGTGCGTGCGTGCGTGCGTGCGTGCGTGCGTGTGTGTGTGTGTGTGCTACATGTGGTGATCCCTGTTGTGTAAATTTTTCCGATCCGCACAACTCAACGGCAGGGCCGTACTAACTGACTTGCACAGCGTTTTTGACACAACGTTACATGTGGGCCTGTTGTCCGAGAACAAGGCGCCCAACAGGGCACACATTCGTCGGTCAGCCGGTCACAGTACTCTGTCCTGCCGTCGCATGTCTGATGGTCACCACATTCGATGTTGACGACGTCAACGACAGACCGCGCGGACACGGTCAGATTGACCGAACTTACAGACAGAACTACAGAAACTAGATAACATAGACTACGTACGCCTACACGCATCTTACAACTGACTGGTGCGACGTGACAGACTCGGGTGATTAAACTGACTGACAATGGTATAGGCTGACTTTATATAAGCACTCATACCCGACACTATATACCCACGGCCATGGTTGTGGTTGATTTCTGAAAGTCCCCAACATCCCCCTGGCATGTCATGGTTATGATGTGGTTTTACGGAGACTTTGCTATATTCTGCCCCGTAGAATGTTGGTTTTGTTGAGTGTTTTGGACACATTCGAGTCGGAGCGTAAACTGCTGTCGGACTGACTTCGGAAGACGTGTTGGGGCGCTTGGGGTGGTACTGGGGAAGATTGTTCACTGTGTCGAGACGGGTCCTGTTGGATATGTGTCGTGGTATTGGGGGTGTGTGCTGTTGGGGATGTCTTCACTCAGACAAACCAAGCCATTTCCCCTAGTGGAACTCTGACCTCGTCTCGTCAATAGCCCTATCGTTGCTGCCATTGATGCCCGTGTCTTATCGACTAACTCGTGGTTTTACCGAGGTTATACATTTGTATTGTTATGTGGTTTTAGCGAGATGCTATTGTCGTGTTTATTGTCTGGTTTTACCGAGATATAATATTCAGGCACGTAGTGTGTTTGTGGTAGGATGGTCTATGAACTGATTTGAGTTTGAGCCTGTGACTTCGGAAGACGGTGTGAGGGTATCGTGTTGTTGAAGATGTTTCGCCGTGCCGAAGGTACGGGGTGCCGAACGGTGGGGGGTGGGGTGTCGCAGTGTCAATGTGTTTTTTTACAGATACATTATATTTATGTGATTAACCTATGGTTCCATGGAATATGGTTATGCTCTGGTTATTCTTTGAACAAGACCATGTTTTGACCACGTAACCTTTTGCTTGTTCTAACCGGGCGACGATGTTATATATATATATATATATATATATATATATATATATATATATATATATATATATATATATATATATATATATATATAATATATATATATCGTCGCAACTGGCCTTTGGTCTAACAGCCTGTTTTTTACCCTGACTGCTTCCTCTATTCTGTCCGGCAGTGTAACCAAAGACGTCTCATATAAGATCTATTAAGAATTCTAAATAGATCTTTGTTTTACCACTGATCAATCTACTCAATATCTACGATCTACTCACGCGCGGTCATTACGATTGATCCAGACAATACAGTGTCTACAAGTGAACTACTTACCTTGACATTCTGTCTGGCACAGCTTCTCGTCAGCTTCCGTTGTCCGAGAACAGGGCGCCCGACACCCCGAACAACTGCCAGTTAGCTTGTCGCAGTACTGTGTTCTGCCGTCACAATGTTGATACTCGCAGCTGATATACCGAATGGGTCGAGTGGACTGTGTCAGGTGTGCAAAAGTGAGGCACACAAGTACAGAAATGACCCAACTTTGACCAGACATGTCCATGTGCTATTCTTCGTTATCGGTGACATAGTCAGCTTGATTTAACGATACACGACAACGATACTGATACAACATTATACATATTGACCTACGTATGTCACATTATATTACATACATATCTTGTCTGTACGCGTCCACTCTTCTTACTATCAGCTAGCTATAAGCCGCACTGTGTATATAGGCAAACTGAACCACGAACATGGTTGTGGTTACGGTGACGTCACAGCACCAGCGAGGACTTGAAAGTAAACAGGCGTGATGAATCATGTACCGTTCGTAATGCAGTGTCAACTAGGAACGATTGCGGTCATGGGATGGCATTGGTTGGTTGCGCCATCTAGCGAAACAAACTGAAACTATTGATAACGCATGGGTCTGGAACTTGCGGGCTCGCTGTCTGTATAGTTCACTGTCTGTATAGTTCACTGTCTGTGTAGTTCACTATCTGTAAATTCACTGTCAGTATAGTTCACTATCTGTATAGTTCACTGTCTGTATAGTTCACTGTCTGTATAGTTCACTATCTGTATAGTTCACTGTCTGTATAGTTCACTGTCTGTATAGTTCACTATCTGTAAATTCACTGTCAGTATAGTTCACTGTCTGTATAGTTCACTGTCTGTATAGTTCACTGTCTGTATAGTTCACTATCTGTATAGTTCACTGTCTGTATAGTTCACTGTCTGTATAGTTCACTGTCTGTATAGGTCACTGTCTGTATAGTTCACTGTCTATATAGTTCACTGTCTCTATAGTTCACTGTCTGTATAGTTCACTGTCTGCATAGTTCGTCCCGAGGAATTGCGCTTACCGATAAAACATAGATAATGTCATTTTATGCTGAGTGGAAAAAATTTAACTATTTGGTCAGGACGGTTCCGGGTGTGTGTATATGTGAGTATGTGTGTGTGTGTGTGTGTGTGTTGTGTGTGTGTGTGTGTGTGTTTGGTGCGTGTGCGTGTGCGTGTGCGTGTGCGTGTGCGTGTGCGTGTGCGTGTGCGTGTGCGTGTGCGTGTGCGTGTGCGTGTGCGTGTGCGTGTGCGTGTGCGTGTGCGTGTGCGTGTGCGTGTGCGTGTGCGTGTGCGTGTGCGTGTGCGTGTGCGTGTGCGTGTGCGTGTGCGTGTGCGTGTGCGTGTGGTGTGCGTGCGTGGTGTGCAGCGTGCGGATGGCGTGGCGTGGGTGCGTGCGTGTGCGTGTGCGTGTGCGTTGCGGTGCGCGTGCGCGTGCGCGTGCGCGTGCGCGTGCGCGTGCGCGTGTGTGCATGATTGTTTTTGTAAGGGTATAAATACGATCACCCAGATAGCATGCAAACGTATTTGGCTAGAACTGTTTGATTTTGGTTACGGTTAAATCTCTAACGTTTCTGAAACGTTAGTTTTGTTGTTGTTTTGGTTTGGTTAAAACTGAAACGTTAGATTAACGTTAAACAAACGAGCAAAATGACGTTAAAAACGCTCGCATTTAAACGTTATCCCAACGTTGGTTTAACGTTTAAATGAGAACGTTCAATTAACGTTCCATTAACTTTAGATTAACGTTTGCATGTTATCTGGATATATATATATAGACCTCTCAATCTAGTCTGTTTTGTCCGCCAGTAATACTACAATGGTCATGACACAGTTAAACATCCATTAACGCTCCCAGTAGTACAATTAAATAGTTCAAAATTTCTGCACGTATCTGTTATACGTGTCGCATATTCAATTCTCCTATTAGCAAGAAACTATGGAATTCTATAGAATGTATGGTACAGGAAACATGGCAAGATTTTGCGCAATATGTTTTTTGCGCAAACACTATTCTACAGAATTCAATAGAACATTTAGCGGTTATGGTTTTCCTGTGGAATTCAAAAAGAAATTCTATATAATTTACCGAATTTTGAGCACAAATCCTATGTCAAATGTTCAGTAACATTATTATATACAATAGTGTAGAAATTTAGATTTTCTTTAGAAAATGTTATAATACATTTGCTAAGGGACAATTAATTTTAAGCGATTATCGTTAAATAGAGATGTAGCCTATTTGTATCAAAGTGCCGCTTTGCTAAATGAATGGCACTGGACTCGAAATATTTAGTGGCCTAGTAACACACGAACAAGGCCGAAAGTTGAGTCCAATTGAGTGTACCACTCCGCAACAGGGTAATACGGTTACAGTGGAATGCAAGTAGCAAAGGTACTATATTGTATTTATTTTGCATTCCCAGTAATTAAATAAGCCAAATTTAGTAAATTGTTGTTATTGACTACATCGTGGGCGTCATTTTCTATTGCTACTCTAGATTCTCGTGTGGGTTTTTAATTAACAATAGAATTTCCAACGCGATTATCGCATCATGTGATAATACTAGAGTAGTACTATATAACATACGTCATAGAATAGGTTGTGTTGTACCTCCGTATTGCACAGTCTGTTTTACCATCGTGTGAAATAAAGCAATGTAAAAATAATATAATCACATACAGCAGCAATGTTAGCCATGTGTTATACGCTGGCTAAGCAAAGTGTTGTTATTGTTTTAATAGCTTAGCTAGCTGTATTAACTTAGCTTAGCTAATAAAATAAAATAGTAACTTTGCAAAAGTACTCGAAATGGTTGTAGCCAAATCGCCATACGAAACAAAAAACTAGTTAAGGAGAACCAAGGATGTTTACCTGTTTAAAAAAACTTATGTTTATAGCTAATTGTTCATATGCCGACAGTATGGGTATATTGCGTACGGATGGCACAGAGAGAGAGAGAGAGAGAGAGAGAGAGAGAGAGAGAGAGAGAGAGAGAGAGAGGGAGAGGAGAGGAGAGGAGAGGAGAGGGAGAGGGAGAGGGAGAGGGAGAGGGAGAGGAGAGGGAGAGAGAGAGAGAGAGAGAGAGAGAGAGAGAGAGAGAGAGAGAGAGAGAGAGAGAGAGAGAGAGAGAGAGAGAGAGAGAGAGAGAGAGAGAGAGAGAGAGAGAGAGAGAGAGAGAGAGAGAGAGAGAGAAGAGAGAGAGAGAGAGAGAGAGAGAGAGAGAGAGAGAGAGAGAGAGAGAGAGAGAGAGACGGTTTTCAAACACAATAGTTTTGTTCGATAGTCTACATTGTACTTAAAGGCTACAACTCCGTTAGATTATGTGACCAGCACAACAATGAAAGTGGTGAGCTAGATGTTGTCCGGCCGGTGTGAAATTGTAAATGGACCCCCCATTGTATAAGAGCCGTGGTGTGTACAATCCCATGGGAAAACGGACCTTATGAACCAAGGGTCCGTTTACCACATTCTGTATCTCATACATTGTTCAGTATTTGCTTCACGAAACACAAATGACGGCCAAGTGTCACAAAACACTTCATGTCAAGTAGACGCGAACCGTTGCTTTGATGAGGGCACGGTAGATGGCGCAGTTTCGCAAGGCAGTGGCACAGTGCGGGCAGCTACAGAGATACCCGCACGGCAGGAAGAGAATGCTTGCTTCGTCGTCGAGACAAATCTTGCACAAGAGCCGCAGTTCTGTGGTCGTCGTCGTCTTGGTTTGTGTCGCTTCTGTGAACCCCAAGACGAATGCATATTACATTAGTAAGAATGTTCTTCAAGCAGCAGATATTTGAATTTGCAAGCAGATGTGGGTAAAGCGCCGATCATCCTTAATTTTACCTTTATGTACGACAATGGTAAATTTTTGCTACACTAACTTGCTATGTATATTGACTAAATACATGCACAGTCTAGTTACTCTATCTTAATAAATATAATACGTTAGATGAGTTTTAAAAATACACCCATTTAATTAGTTTGTAAAACGTTGAGGCTAAAGTGCGTGCGTGCATGCGTGCGTGCGTGCGTGTGTGTGCCCATGGGACTACATGGTCAGGGTGCTCAGCGTTGACTCATTCGCGGACTCTCTTCCCAACGTTGTCGCGCGCTTACATTTATTCGGGCGTTATAAACAATCCGGGTGACGTTTCTGCGCATGCGCGATAAATGTAAAACCAGCATTGCGCTGCGAATCGCGAAGCATTTATGATATAGATATCACGGGCTGTTCGTTAGAACGTGGATGTAAGAAATAAGTACAGGTAAATGGAAACGTTACTCTTTACGGGCGCTTCAGCAAGTGCTGTTAGATCCAGTGTTACGGTCGAAGAGGAAACGTTGCAAGCGTCTTTTCTAGACAACTTGTGCACGGAAGACAGCTTCGAATAACTGGTATATGGAAGTCATTAAGAGCTGTTTCATTATTGGTGTGCTCAAACCATTATGGATCACACTTTTGTTTGCGAGTAACTTCGGGGAACACCTCAGAAAGTGGTTATCCGATGTTTCGTTTCGAAAGAGAGAAGCGATTTCGTCTGGTGTGGGATATCGATATTTTGCACTTCGAACCGATACTGTTAATATATTGATGCTAACAATATCAGTGTTTGCAAACTTTCGTCTCAGGTTTTTTTTGACAATGTGAAAGTAATTCCGTTTGATATCAGGCATCGACTTTTGAGATGATCCGTAATGAGCTAACATGCTCTCGTAAACCTTGGCTAAAGCCTCCAAATCTAACGCTTCGTCACGCTCACACAGAGATACCGTAGCCCCCTAGCCGTAACGTACAATACGGATGACCCCCAAAGTGTAATGTAATTGTAACAATGCAATGAAAGTAGCAAAGCCAATCGCGTAGTTTTCATCTCTAACGTAACTATATTAGCAAAGTATCTCACTATTGTCGCATATTCAAGAACGTTGACAGGAAAACCTCGCTTACATGAATTTTTATTAATACTATAATATCGCAGCTGTACAGTAATTAATCATGATATGTATGATATATTTTATATATAAGTTTTTATATTGCACAACAACAGACAGGATAAGATATAATAGTATGTATGTCTATATAGCAATATAAAACGAACACACAAAATGTACTGGCAATGTTCGTTACTTTTTATCTACACAAGTGTTGGCTATCTGCGTTGCATAGTGTCGGACCTATTAACAATTACCCTAACGTGAAATAATATATATATATATATTTATATATATATATATATATATATTATTGGTCCTTTAATCTAAACAAAAGTTGTACGAAGCCATGGCGTCTGCATATTATACAAACATGCTATATTGCAATATGAACAGACTAGAAACCTTCCGTTAACGTTCCAATAAAATACATGTCATCGCAAACCTTAGTTCGTCGAGACTAGACACAAAAATAGCGTTTATATTTTCGACCATCTAACTGAAAATGACTTACAAAATAGATTGAGGAGCGGTAAAAGAACTAAACACCTCATGTTATACGACAATTTTTTTCCGGAAAGAATAGACTAGCCTCCATTCGTTTAGGCTAAATGTAAACCCAGTAGACTTTCAATACAATTTCAGTAGATATACGAACACACAAGTCTTTGTGCTAAAGGCCCTGCCACATTGTTCAATGAACGAGAACCGACCGTTTACATAGATAAGCATTATCACAGTGGACACAATTATATAAGTATAACAGGCATTCTAATAATACAAATAATAATACAATACAATACAATAACCAGGCTCTTCAGTATACATGAAATAAGCATATACAAGTAATACTGTGGTCCATAGCACCAGCAACAGACAGTAGTACAGGGCTCTCGGCCCAGATCGCTAAACAAATTGGACGGAAATATATATTGCAAACAGGAACCCGTAGAAAAGATAAATATGTGTTATCAGTAAGAGGTAAAGTTGGTTGTGTAAAGCATATTCATCCAGTGTACTCTGATTCTAGAGACAAAGTTCAGACTAGCTCTGAGAATGGACTGTACAAGGACATTGTCAAAGCTATCCAAACGAAGCAAAAATCAGTACACCAAGCTCCTTATAACAGACTGACAGCATTGAACATTTACATAGGTACATAACATACTTGTGCTTTCAAATTTAGATAACCCAAGAAACATCTTCAAAATATTGTGATATGAGGTATACAGTTTGTTGATTGTGGCTTTTCTATAGCTCCACCATAGCTGTGATGTGTACATTGGGGTACAATAAGTGTGAAATAGAGTTAATTTCACATCTGGAGTACACATATGAAATTTACGCAAAATCATATTGCCCTGAGCATAGAGCTGTCGACACTGTCTTGCAATGTCTGCATTGTCAGTTAGATCATTTGTGAAAATGTGCCCAAGGTACTTGGACTGCTCAACCTCATCAATATATTCACCATTCAAGACAAACGCGATACCCTTCTCGATTGGTTTTTCGGCCATCACACAAACGCCATGGCCTTTTTCGGCTATCATAAAAGACAGAGATTGCCACTGGAATTGTATTGTTTAATTGCAGGCAACTAAATCCGTCTTCTGGGGCCGTAGTTTTGGCCGCGTTATCGATCATCTGCCGGTATCGGCGAGAATGGAGCCTGGTTTTCTCCGAATCAGTATGGGGTTGCCAAGGGACGATTTGTCCTCGCGCACGTCTCGTAGCAGGTTGTTTCCCATAACCAGAGTCACTGCCTGCGGTCTCCCGTCGGCAGCATCGGTGTTTGGACGGTTGCTTGTCGCAGTTGTCATCTCGCTGACCTCGGATTACTTGGCGCTGCTCACCGACCAAAGTGACAAACTGCTGGTTCGATCGTTCGAGTTTGATGACCAACGACTCAAGCAGCGACGTCTTCTCGAGTAGTCGCTCTACGAGTGTCGATGGGATACGACAGGACGTGATTTTCTTGTCACCGGATCACAAGTGGCGTCGTCTGGCGGCAGGTGTACCGTTAGTACAGAGCGGCAACAGTCGTCACATGCGCTGTTAGTCACCTGGCTAGGGTCGTTGTCCGTGATTATTCAGGCGGAACCGGTGTGGAACACCTTGTCAAATGTCTGCTGAAGTACAATAGGATCTTATCGACCTGTTCTTCTTCTTTAGCGCAGTTACAAGGTTGTGTAGTATCCGGATTTGCTGACTTTCACATGATCTCCTCTTCTAGAAACTATGCTGTTGGCCGGACAGGATCTCGTGTTTGTCCAGGTGTTTTCTGGATACTGTGGCTTTCTGCCAGTCAGCTGGTGTTGTGCCTTGTAGCTGTGTAATGACCGGCTTTGTCCATCAAACGGCAGACTCGTCCTGGTTAGGGTCACATGGATCTGAAAACGCAATCAACAATTCCATAAGTCGATTGGTAAATTGTATTGAATCCGCAATATTTTAAAATTATATATAACCCATGTAGACCTTACGATACTGTTTGCATTGTGCATACATGCATGTATGCGTGCATTTCTCGGAATGTGTGCGCCTGCATTGGTAATGTAGTCTTCAAGGACATGGAATGAAAATATGCGGCTCTTGACAAAAAGAAAACTTGCTATTAAAGCCTTTATTGTGTTGGAACACTAACAGATAATAAAGACTGAAGAATGTAACTTAACTGTTAGACCAAAGGCCACACACATATATATATGTATATATATATATATATATATATATATATATATATATATATATATATATATATATATATATATATACACACACATATATATACAAAATATATATATATAATCATATATATATATATATACATATATATATATATATATATATATATATATAATATAATGATATATACATATATATATACATATATATATACATATATATATATATATATATTCGGAAACACATCGTCGCCCGGTTAGAACAAACTAAAGGTTATGTTTATTTTAGAATGAAAACGCATTTAAAGACGATAGTAGAAGTTCTAAATGTTTATTGTACATTTGAAAATAGATATAAGGCCAAACAATCATAACAGAGCACGAGAAGTGACCTTGCAGTGACCAGTGGACTATTGGGGGCACTGGGTTTGGGTCCTCTTTGGTTCTCCTTTCTGAGACCCAAAATCTGCCACCGAGTGTGAAACAAAAGTTAATCATACCTGAGTTCCTGATAGTGCTTGTAGAGCTGGCATGTTGGTCGACTTCTTGAAGTGGCTTCCGGACATTTTCTTCATCCTTATTGGGGTTTTGTTGCTGTCTCCGTTTTAACGCCAGCAGCACGACGGTGAGGATAGCAACAATGACAACAGCTGCGACAATCGCTGGAAATAAAAATATAAATAATAACTAACTGTGCTGAGATAACGGTGATGATGACGATAATGATGATAATAACAGTAATAATAAAAATGCCAATAATGCCTTTGTATACGTTGCAATGTAGGTCCTATGGTGATATTCTTAAGGGTAATAATTTTTGAAAAATTATAATTACAACAGTCCTAGTTTACTACAAGAGCAATTTTGCGATAATTTTGCACCAGTATATTTAATAATAATAATAAAATAACTTATATTGTGCCTAAATCCCTGGAAACCAATCTCAGAGGCGCATTAAGACAAAAGGGTTGATCAGTCTCCGAGCGATGGATATTCCATTTGTCAACAGATGGATTGATACGCCAGGGAGCTATGGTGGGTAGACAAGGTTATAAAGGTACGATTTTAAATATGCTGTGGGCAGCTTGGTGTACAAGCTCACACTCACCTATAGCCACATGTGTATGTGAGCCACTTGACCCTTCGGACTTAGACTTGCTGGCGGCTACGTGGATGATGACACCAGTGGGGATGGTGGTAGATGGCAGCTTGGGGGTCGTCGACTGCAGCTCCAGATATCCTGCAATCGAAGGTCAAATTATGTTGATATTCTGTAGCATTTATTTCACTCAGATTCGTTTGAAATGTGATCACGTGACACACACAGAGGCTCACCTGTAGTAGCGTGACGCCAACTCGAGTGGCATAATTGGATAGAAAGAGTAAGTATGTAACCCAATTAGAGATATTGTCAAAACCACGAATCATGAATTGAATCAGTAGGCATACAGGTGGGGCTGATAAGACATTCAGCACGCAAAATAAGCAGTTCATTTTTGTAACGCTAAAGTTTAATTGTTTACACTTTATCATTTATATCTGTCTGCCTCTTTAGTACCGTCCACAGGGTACAGCTTCAAAACATGATTCAATAAAATGGCGGGTTTCTATCTAGTACTATTTAGACCGTTGTGTGCTTGTCTGTTTATACCACCCGTTAGATTCCGGATCTCCTAAATGACCCAAGTTTGACGACAATAGACCACCTATACGTTATAATCCTTTAAAAAAACTTAAATTCTTCGAGCATCTTTCGGTTAAGTTTTACCCACACACCAATTAGCTTTCGACTGTTGTTTATTTCTGTTTGCTTTGCTACCGCTGAAAGCCCGTGTCTTACCAACTGACCTGTGGTTTTACTGAGGTTATACATTTGTATTGTTATGTGGTTTTAGTGACATGCTATTTGTCGTGGTTATCGTGTGGTTTTACCGAGATATAATATTCAGGCACGTAGTGTGTTTGTTTTAGGATGGTTTATGGACAGATTTGAGGCTGAGCCTGTGACTTCGGAAGACGGTGTGAGGGTATCGTGTTGTTGAAGATGTTTCGCTGTGCCGAAGGTACGGGGTGCCGAACGGTGGGGGGTGGGGTGTTTGAGATATGTTCACAGTGTCGATGTGTTTTTACAGAGACATTATATTTATGTGATTAACCTGTGGTTCCATGGAATATGGTTATGCTCTGGTTATTCTTTGAACAAGACCATGTTTTTGCATGCGTGCGTGCGTGCGTGCGCTACATGTGGTGATCCCTGTTGTGTACATTTTTCCGATCCGGACAACTCAACGGCAGGGCCGTACTAACTTACTTGCACAGCGTTTTTGACACAACTTTACATCTGGGCCTGTTGTCCGAGAACAAGGCGCCCAACAGGGCACACATTCGTCGGTCAGCCGGTCACAGTACTCTGTCCTGCCGTCGCATGTCTGATGGTCACCACATTCGATGTTGACGACATCAACGACAGACCGCGCGGACACGGTCAGATTGACCGAACTTACAGACAGAACTACAGAAATTAGATAACATAGACTACGTACGCCCACACGCATCTTACAACTGACTGGTGCGACGTGACAGACTCAGGTGATTAAACTGACTTCTTAGGTGATACCTCCAAACAGCCCAAACTTGGGCTAACGCAGGAGTTTTTTTTCTTTTCCTTTTCTTCTTTTAGAATTTGTGAGTCCACTACAGGTTACACATTTACCCCCTGTGTGGGATCTTTTACTTCCCCTGGCATAGACACCAGACAGAAGGGACCACCGGCTTTTAGTGTCTCTTCCGAAAGACACAGGCAAATGTGGGGTGAAGAAATTGCCTAAGTTTCGAAACGGCGGTAGGTGGGATTGAACCACCGTCCCCTCGATTGACAGTCCGGCGCTCTACCGCGCGACCACCGCTCTGACTGACAATGGTATAGGCTGACTTTATATAAGCACTCATACGCCGACACTATATACCCACGGCCATGGTTGTGGTTGATTTCTGAAAGTCCCCAACATCCCCCTGGCATGTCATGGTTATGATGTGGTTTTACGGAGACATTGCTATATATTCTGCCCCGTAGCGTGTTGGTTTTGTTGAGTGTTTTGGACACATTTGAGTCGGAGCCTAAGCTGCTGTCGGACTGACTTCGGAAGACATGTTGGGGTGGTACTGGGGAAGATTGTTCACTGTGTCGAGAGTGGTCCTGTTGGATATGTGTCGTGGTATTGGGGGTGTGTGCTGTTGGGGATGTCTTCACTCAGACAAAGCAAGCCATTTTCCCCAAGTGGAACTCTGATCTCGTCTCGTCAATAGCCTTACCGTTGCTGCCATTGATGCCCGTGTCTTATCGACTAACTATTGTTATGTGGTTTTAGCGAGATGCTATTGTCGTGGTTATTGTCTGGTTTTACAGAGATATAATATTCAGGCATGTAGTGTATTTGTCTTAGGATGGTCTATGGACAGATTTGAGTCTGAGCCTGTGACTTCGGAAGACGGTGTGAGGGTATCGTGTTGTTGAAGATGTTTCGCCGTGCCGAAGGTACGGGGTGCCGAACGGTGGGGGGTGGGGTGTTTGAGATATGTTCGCAGTGTCAATGTTTTTTTTTACAGAGACATTATATTTATGTGATTAACCTATGGTTCCATGGAATATGGTTATGCTCTGGTTATTCTTTGAACAAGACCATGTTTTGACCACTGAACCTTTTGCTTGTTCTAACCGGGCGACGATGTGTTTCCGAATATATATATATATATATATATATATATATATATATATATATATATATATACGTCGCAACTGGCCTTTGGTCTAACAGCCTGTTTTTACCCTGACTGCTTCCTCTATTCTGTCCGGCAGTGTAACCAAAGACGTCTCGCATAAGATCTATTAAGAATTCTAAATAGATCTTTGTTTTATCACTGATCAATCTACTCAATGTCACGCGCGGTCATTACGATTGATCCAGACAATACAGTGTCTACGACAAGTGAACGACTTACCTTGACATTCTGTCTGGCACAGCTTCTCGTCAGCTTCCGTTGTCCGAGAACAGGGCGCCCGACACCCCGAACAACTGCCAGTTAGCTTGTCGCAGTACTGTGTTCTGCCGTCACAATGTTGATACTCGCAGCTGATATACCGAATGGGTCGAGTGGACTGTGTCAGGTGTGCAAAAGTGAGGCACACAAGTACAGAAATGACCCAACTTTGACTAGACATGTCCATGTGCTATTCTTCGTTATCGGTGTGTCGAGTGGACACAATCAGCTTGATTTAACGATATACGAAAACAATACTGATACAACGTTATACGTATGTCACATTATATTATATACATATCTAGTCTGCACGCGACCACTCTTCTTACTGTCAGCTAGATGAAGTAACGTGTCCAGTACAGTATATATATATATATGCAAACTGAACCACGAACATGGTTACAGCATTAGCGATGGCATGAAAGTAAACATGACCGTGATGAGTCATGTATCGTGGAATGACAGACAACTCGGCCCAGGACAACTCGGCCCAGGCAACTCGGCCCCAGTGTTAGACAACTCGGCCGGCTTCCAGAGACAACTTGGCCCCGATGGCAATGGCTGCTGGGTGAATTATTATAATGATGACGGCTATAGAGAGACGAAAGCTCTCCATGGGTACCGTTAGGCTACGCTAAATTTAAGGACCCTGGAATTCATTGACAGTTCAAGCTACATTCAACTATGAGATAAAAAGGTTTTGGTATAGTTTTCTTACAAAATAGACTAATAATGTTTTGAATATATTTTCACAAACTGGAATTTCTTTGGATGTTCGAACTGTTTCTTCTAAAGATTATATATTTATTTGCATGGAATATTATGTAGGTACACCCTTCATTGTGTTTTAGTAGGCCCAATGGCAGACAATCGGATTACAATATTGGAAACATTTAATAAAATAAATACATCTAAACTCGCCCAAATTCTCTGCAAATTACATTCATCACAATTATTGCGATAGGTATTAAATTAGTTTTGCATACATCCATATTTTTAAAGGATATACAAAATTTTATTTACTGCCAAACCTTTGCTGCATAACGACATGACCCTTCCCCAATGTCAACAATAGTTCGCTATGGTACTTATACAAATACACGGGCAGAGTTGTCTCTGGAAGGGGGCTGAGTTGTCTCGAGACAACTCGGCCCGGGCCGAGTTGTCGGTGGGCCGAGTTGTCTGCCCACCTGTATCGTGCATAACGCGGTGTCAGGACATGGGATTGGTTGCGCCATCTAGCGAACAAACTGAAACTATTGATAACGCACGGGGCCCTAACGCACGGGTCTGGTACTTGCGGGCTCACTGTCTGTATAGTTTGTCCCGAGAAATTGCGCTTACCGACCGACAAAACATAGATAATGTCATTTATGCTGAGTGGAAAAAATTATGTGTGTTTGGCCAGGACGGTTCCCGGTGTGCGTGGGTGCGTGTGTGCGTGTGTGTGCGCGCGCACGTTTGTAGGTGTGTGCCGGCCAGATTAGCAGAAATATAGTTTTATGTAAAACTATAATATGACTATGCACCAGCCGGCAGTGTGAGCCGTAACGGTACGCAGGCTACAATGTCAATGACAATGCTACATAACAAATGATATTTATAAAGTGAATGTGCAGAACAAGAAATGCGCTGCCGCTGGCAATAGTTCACATAATGTTGCGTAGTGTTATACCCGTGCATAATACTAATAGTCCAGACAAGCTAATAATAAACTTAATCCGGGACTACATGGTCGAACGCTCTTCCCAACGCCATCGCTATCGGTGAAGGAACCCGTGTTGTTGTTGTCGTCGTCGGGTTCAAAGGTTATTTTCGAAAACGAGACCAACGTCATGCCGTAACTACAGAATACAAACAAGCTGGAATTCCTCATGTTATTTTTATCTGGCCGTCTTATAAGCTACTATGAGTACAAAAATACGACCCAGCGCTGTTGCCAGTATCCCAACCCCTCCAGAGAAGAGAACACTACATCCAGTGGCGGCAACGAAACTAAATACAAGGCAAAGAATTCCCAAGTCAAGGTATTATCTTGTATTATCGCCCACACAGGCGGTCAACGAACGCGCTGTTGACATCGAATCATCTTTTTTAAACGCAGTGCTTAATCGATGAGCTGCCGACGAAGGGAATCTAACACATTTTCTCGTAATCGTCTGCCCTGTTGCGTAAATATTTGTCAATGTGTCCCACCAATTGATAGATACAATGATGGTTTTAGACATAACATTCGGGGGTACTATCATTCGACATATCACATAGTCATAATGACATAAAGTGATAAACTGCTGCTCCCGGAAGTCTATTAGTTCTATTCCAGTCGTTATCTTTCGGGTGAAACAATAACCCATATCTAATCTTTGTGGGTGGGTGTTAATTTCTTTTGCAAATAAATTAGGAAAAGTACTCTGTAACACTGTATATTTTAAAAATTAAGTACATCAGCTCAGAATCCCCTAGGCCTAGTCTTAGTCACAGAGTCTTGATGTGTACCATTGTTTCTTAACATCTTGGATAAGCTAAGTGTCATAAGTCTGGAATCATCCCGCCCTTTAGGCAGGATTAAAATGTTGTCAGTCCAACTTATGTGTATATTATATATATATATATATATATATATATATATATATATATATAATTGCATCATTATCTGTTTCCAGACCTGACACCAAGAACAGGTCAAAGGTCGTCAGTTTGCCAGACAGGCCAAGCCCAGCAGTCAGTCAACAGTCCTCGCGTCCATCTTCAGCAGTGTCCACTACCAGCAACTGTCCCAATGGACAGGACATCAGGTTCATCAACATTGAGACAACAGCTGACCACCGTCCATCCACCACCTCAGAGCCACCCAAAGATGGACGACAAATTGTACCAGAAGAAATTGTAAGATACTGTACTGTGTGATGGCTATGTTATAATAATTATCATTCAAAAATGTATTCATATGACAGAATGACACAGTCATAAAATGTAAAATAACACAAATTATTTAGAATGATGCTCCCTGTTGTGCTACTTATTATGACAATTAGTAGTGTTCACATAAAAATTGCAGAATGATACAGTGTAATAGTAAAAAAACATAGCAAATTAGGAAGAAATAAACCTTTAATTTATCGAGCGACCAATATTTTTTGTATAGATGTGAATGGTTGCAGATAAAATGTGTTAAATCTATTGGTTTGGAGAAAAGTAACCTATGTATGTCATCTGCAAAATGTGTTACTTAAACACTTTTAAGAAGTTGGAATATATTAAGATTCAAAATCAAAGAGAATGATAGCAAAGGAAGAGATGGATGAATTGTGTTTCGATAAAAAGATGGAAAACAAACAATTTGTGTACATATTTAACAGGGAATTGTTGTGTTTTATTATATATTGTACTCGCTCAACATGTTTAAACAAACATTTCATCATCATCTCTGTTGAACAACATTATAGAAATGGAGTTTCTTGCAGTTTTGTCCTTCATGTGTAATACAGATGTAAAATGAAAATATAAATATGGGCTTCTGGAAAAATCAACAACACATAATTGGTGTAATAAATATAAAAATATTGAGACATATATGTGTGGTCTGTATGGTGGCCCTGCTGTGGTTCACCTTCAGCTGTCCTAGGGTGACCCTAATTGCAAGATGGCTTTATTATGGAGGTGGTTGTTAAGAGAGATTTGACTATACATGCATTATTAACGTGTTACTGATTGTGTGACAGTTGGCCGGCACTTATGAGAAAGACTACACGAAGGTGTACGAGGTCGTCTGTCACGCCTCCAGCATCTCTCGTATCAGTGGACTTGATAAGGTACGGCAGCTGGTCTCCATCTCCATCAGTGCATCCTATTGTAGCTATAGTGATAGCTGAATGTACAAAGTACGACAGATCTGTATGTTAATATGCTAACGTTGGGCTATTGTAACAATAAGTGCTTCCTCACCCAGGTGCCAATGTCCATTCACCTTTTTCTATGTTGGATCTCCCAACTGGTGACTTGTTACAAAAAATAAAAAACAGTAATTTTTTTATCTGTTTCTGAAATGATATCAGTTCTAATTGTTTATGTTCATGAGAAAATATATGTATATAAGTAGGTATGCAGTTAAAAAGAAAAGAGAGAAACTTGAAATAATATTAGACATTACTTGCCTAGGGTGAACTGAGCAACTGCTGAAGGCATAATGCGTATAGGAGCATGCCCCTTGTAACTGTTTTAAAACTTGCTTCAAAATAGTGCATTGTGAAGTGCATTTAACCTATTCACGGCCATATAGTGAGGACAGAAATGACAAGTTAGCATGTAAGTGTGTTTGTAGCATTACTTGTACACAAGTAAATAATCAGCAGGGACAGGAAATAGTCACAAGATGACAATTCTGGCATATATTGGTCGAGATGGCTTAGAAAAACAGTGAGGTGGCCCACCGTAGCCATCATATAGAAGGGGATATGCTGGTTTTAGTAACTTTGTAATTGTGTATATTTGTATTTATCAGGCATGCGACTCTTCTCCGGATTTCCACCACTCGTGAATCTGATTTGGTCGTTCATGTGATTCGTCTAAATAAAAAAAAATTATATAGGGTATGAAAAAATTTGACAAAATCATCAACAAGTTTAAACTTTTGTGTCGATTCTTGGCACAGATCGCATTCATGACCATTGTCCTTTTAAAAGTAAGCCCATTTTGATTAGCTATAAACGAATCAGGCCACAGCATACAATTTGCACACGCATACCAATAGAAAGCTGCATGTCTCTATAGTAGATGACCAAATAAGGGCAATTTTACTACGCTCTGCGTAAGAAATTTCCATTCATATGGTCAGAATAAGATTTTTACATGAGATATTTTTTGATATCTGTAGATTAATATATTGAAATTTTACGTTTAGTTCACGAACCTACGGATATTGGATCTGTCGTGTAACTACATTGAGAAGATTGAGCAGCTGGAACACAACACAGTACGTCTACACATTGTTACCTCATTAATGAGTTATCCTTTTCAGTAGTTATCCTTTTCTTGATTTGTTTACAAATCCCATTCTATTTCCATTCTGGAACAAATGTTTGCTATTTACACAGATAAGAAGAAATACTAAATGCATTATTCTGATCACAATTTTATTTACCATAACTGGACTTGTAGAAACGTGAAACGTGAAACATGAACGCAGACAAATTTCATACACTGTTTTTGTGGGAAGTATTATGTTGATCAGTCAGTAAAAGATTTATTCAGAATGTAAAATCTCAAAAAAAATCTCAAATGTTTTGTTATGTGGACCAAGATATTATAGTACATGTTTGTGTAGATACAATCAGTCTAACTAGATGCACCCTCTCCCTCTCCTCTCCTCTCCCTCTCCCTCTCCCTCTCCCTCTCCCTCTCCCTCTCCCTCTCCCTCTCCCTCTCCCTCTCCCTCTCCCTCTCCCTCTCCCTCTCCCTCTCCCTCTCCCTCTCCCTCTCCCTCTCCCTCTCCCTCTCCCTCTCCCTCTCCCTCTCCCTCCCTCTCCTCTCCCTCTCCTCCCTCCCCCTCCCCTCCCTCCCCTCCCCTCCCTCCCCCTCCCTCCCTCTCCCTATGTGTACACAACTGTTTGTCTGCTCTGGTTCCAGGACTTGAGGGAACTGAAGCTGTATGGCAACAGAATCAGGCAGATGGAAAACCTGCATCGGTACAGATCCGACTTCCTTCTCTCATTTACACAGCCATATGTTACTCTTTGCATATTTACCTCCGTCTGTATTTGAATATGTAGGCTGTCACATCAGTGGGTCAGATCAAACTGTTTTCTTTTACAAATTAGCAGAATATTGATAAAGATGCTGGGTGTGATATTAAACCTCCAGTTACACTACCCATTTTCTGTCAAACGTATTTTGTATACCTTACCTTACCTTCACAACCTTGTCTGTCCACTGTAGCTCCCAGGTGTATCAACCAATGTGTTGACAACTGGCATTGTTTATGACTCTGAGATCAGTTAACCCTTTTCTTCTGATGCACCTCTTGGTGTCCAAGGATTTAGGTTCAATAGAAGTTATCACATTATTATTATTATATATAATGCACCTTTATATTGACTACTACAATGGGGTATTTATTTTGCAACATTCTGTTATACTTTCACAAGCATAACATCATTACAAAGATTCAGATGATGGATAAAATTGTATATAAAACGTTTTTTGTCAGTTTGCTGCAGATGTGAAATAATAGTAATGAATTCCTGTGTTTCAGGTTAAAGGAGTTAGCTCACTTACAGCTTCAACATAACAGGATCACGTCCATAGGTTGGTTCATAATTCATGCTCCTTATTTTGTGTGCCAGTCCACAATTTATGCTCCCTATTGTATACGTTGTTATTGTGTGGAGTAATGTGGGTATCACTTGTTCATCTCAGCTTAAAGTAAAAAATTGATTTTGAATAGCATGCTAGCTTTGCAATTTTAATATGTTTTAAAAGCTTCTTTGAAATAACCACTTCATTATGTAAATTTCTACATGATACAGGACAACGTAATTGCTACACTGATTTTTTTTCTGTTTTAGTTTAAATATTGTATTAGTTTAAATATAATTTATTTGTGAAGTTAAATGCATATTTTTATATAGTAGAAAAATATCAGTGGTTTAATAAAGTAAAACATGTTCCTAATGTGTGTTTCACAAATGTCTGACACAGGTAAATCGCTCCAGCACCAGAGGAAACTGAAAGTGCTACGTCTAGATAATAACCAGATCACTAAGTTAGATGTCCGAGAACTGGCCACTTGTGTCCAGCTAACCTCACTTGACCTCAGCAACAACCACATCGACAATTTAGCTGTAAGTAACCATGACAACTGATGCATGCGATAACAAGTTTTAATTTAATATTGATAAATATTGTTTTTAAATATTTTGCATGTGCATTCAGACTTCGTCATGAAACATGAGAAAAGTTGCACAAAATCAAAATTGCTAATGTGTGAAAGTGTGATGATTTGCACAACATATTGAAAGTGAGGCTACTGCAATACACATATCCTGTCCACACATCATGAGTTTGTATGTGGATGGCCTAAGAAGTACTTTGGTCATGCTTCTGTGGAAAAATCTTCACCACACTAGGGATGGATGTGACATAGGTTTTCATCATCATCATTGTGCAGCCGTAGTGTCCCGTGGTTGTGCGAAGGCCTCAGCATGCTGCTTCCACATCTGCCTATCTTGCGCTATCCTCTGCCAGATGGTACCCTTCCAGTAGTCGTCTAGTTCGTCTCTCCATCGTCTCGCTGGTCTTCCTCTAGATCGTTTCCCTTCGTAGGGTTTCCAGAGTGATACGTGATGTCCATTGGTTATGTCGTATTCTGCTGACATGGTTTTAACTAATAATAAATCAAACTGTGGCCAAAACAGAAGGTGGGTTTTGAGGATATTACAGTTGGCGACTAGGACTGCATTTAGCTGCAGATGATTTCAGTTCAGTTTGGGAGCTGAAGTTATGGTTGTGCATGATGTCACTTTGTCACAAGCATAATGCCCACTTTGGAACTGGACAATGAAATTTCCATTAAATGTTTGTGAATTTTGTGTACGTTGTATTGTAGTTTTAACCTTTTCTGAGCTTGTCATGACCAGTTAATGCAGCGTACTTGAACTGCAGCATACTTCCGCAGAAAGTGAAAAAGCCAATGTCCCCTGCAATTTTCTTAGTTTTAGCAGCCATTTTTTGCATGACACTCTTATTGAACATAAACCATTATAAACATTATTTTATTAAATTGACACTATTTTAGGTAAAAAAAACCTCAGCTAATTTAATGTATGTATAAAACAAACACACATATCAAACAAAATACAGGGTTTTTGCTACATATTTCTGTGTTTCTTTTGGTTGACCACCAATGCTGAGCAGCTTTGAACAAGAACCCATATACTGGTCTGTTTCGTAAGTCATTAAATACTTCAATTAAATACATAACATTATATATCTTAAAAATATTTTTCCATTCATAAACATTCTTCTTTTCATAGACACTTTATTCCTTAAATTTCATAAATAATTTTTTTCTTAACCTTAACAATGAAGATAATGAAATTCTTCTGCTGTTTCAGGCACTAAATTCTCTGCCGAATTTGACGGAGCTGTTTCTAAAGAGCAACCAACTTTCTCGTGTGGACGACTTGTCCCGGTGCAAAAAGGTATGTGAGTTTGACCATTCTTTCACCAGAGAAGTTTGGACAACTCTCATGTATGTTGCTGGTCAATCATACTATGTTATGTTTGTTTATGCTGTCAGATGTATTTTCATACTATTTGTAAACATGTCTGTTTTTTTCACTCTTGCATATGCTATTGTTAGAGTTATTTGTAAGATGTTGTTCCTAATATATGTTCTACCTGTTTGATTACACTGTAATTGTCACATTAAAGTTTTATGAGATTTAACAAGATGTAAGAAGATTGCGATTCAGACAAAATCCACATGTCAGGTTGACAAGAGACTTAGACATCCCACATCGTCCAACGCAAGAGGCAGTCAATGCTCTCCAGTTACAGCAGTCAGCAGTCAGCAGTCATTCCAACTCCTATTTACTTGTTGCAAGTATCGCTGGATGGTCTGGTGCCTGTTAATTTTGGGCTCATTGAGAGTCTAACATATTTAAACAATTTGGCCTTACCTGGGCCTTTAGAAAATACTCCCATATCTGTCCTTTTAATGTTGTTATTGTCATCGTTTTGTCAGTGAATCTAACTTCAAGGTCAACATTGAAACCTACATAATTTCTCACTTCAGAAATGCTCTTGTTTTCAGTTGCAAGAAATTGACTTGTCATGCAACAGTTTAACAGACTTATCAGGACTGAAGACACTGCCCTGGCTCAATGTAAGTACCGGTGTCATGGCCCCAGATTCAGTCGGGTCTAGATTTGGCATGAAACTGCCAAATCTGGGATTGTGACGGTAGCGGATTTTCCGTTGTTATTAATATAATTTCCATTAGTATTACATCAAGTATTCCAATATGATTGTTATTCACAAATGTTAAATAAAATATATGAGGAAACTTGGCCCAGGTGTGATGTATGTGTTCAATGCTACATCACAGCAGCTAAAACCATGCACTGCACTTGCGTGTGCCTGTGAGGTATGCATTTTGGTGAACCTGGGACCGGCCGAATCTGGGTCCACCACAGCAGGTATAAAAGGAACTAAACATGCATGTGCATATCTTAGTTCTTAGGTGGTTACCTCCAAACTGCCCAAACTTGGGCTAATGCAGGAGTTGTCCTTCTTTAGAATTAGTGAGTCCACTACAGGTTATACATTTACCCCCTGTGTGGGATTTTTTACTTCCCCTGACTTAGACACCAGATAGAAGGGACCACCGGCTTTTCGTGTCTCTTCCAAAAGACAGGCAAATGTGTGGTGAACGAAATTGCCTAAGTTTCAAAACAGCAGTAAGTGAGATTGAACCACCGTCCCCTCGATTGACAGTCCGGCGCTCTACCATGTGACCACCACTCCCCACATTTGCATGTGCTTGCACCATCTGTATATCAGTTCTTTGTTTTGTACAACATTTAAACCACTAACATGAAACTCGATTTTATAGTACTTTCAATAACACTCGTATTCAGTTTGTTATTACGGCCTTCCAACTGTATAGATTTGTTAGTCTTTGCAGGTAGAAAATGCGTGTTGATGGTTGAATATGGTTCTCTGTGTGTGTATTGCAGACTCTTGATCTCTCGCACAATTGTTTAACAACTCTGAGGACATTAGGAAAACACAAGTAAGTGAAATGTGCAGCAAACAATGGCCTCCGACCTCTCCCTGTCTCTGAACCAATTAGTTTCAAACTTTGACCTTTGCCTCTTCCTGACCTATGACATCACTGAAGAATCAGAGAATGGCATGGTCCAACATGAAGTAAAATATTTTAAAATGTTACTCCCTTGTCTGTTACCATGTTTTTGTTGTTAGTAATCTTGCTCTTTCTGCGCGTATCATATAAGGATACCTGTAACAATGTATTCTTCTGTCATTTTTGCATCAATGTTTTGATTATCAGATTATCGCAAAAAAATGAAGTCATTTTCTAACATGCACATTTTTGTTCAGTTCTAGTTGTTTTCTAGTTAACAAAAGTAAAGCGGAGTGATGTATTCTGTATACATAGATGTGTTGCACACATTCAATAACTTACCCGGTACCTTGCTGCAGTTATCAGTTCTCATTTCAAAATTCTTATTTTATATAAAAAATTAACACATTTTGTCACTTACATACATACACACACACTTATATGTATATATATATATATAACTGGTTATATATATATATATATATATATATATATATATATATATATATATATATATATATATATATATATGTATAACAAGCCTTCGTATGAAAATTTGTATAAAAACGAAAACTGTTGGATGTGTTTTAAATGGTGGCAGTGATGCAAATGTTATGCAAGTTATCTAGATTTCAGAAAAGTTACCATAACATGTTATGTGTTTACACTTCTCGTCTTTCCTCAAGTATTCCCCTTGCCACCGGAAGTTGACAACAAACCTTGTGTTACAGATGCCTGCAGGACTTGAACGTGTCGTACAACAAACTGAGTCAAGTGCGCGGGATTCCTGAGCTTCTGCCACGGCTACAAGTGCTGGACATCACTGAGAATGTCCTGGAAGGTCCAGGAGAACTGGTCAGTGCAGTGGTCATTTAAGACTCACACCACCACTCATAGACTGTCAATATTCACATGTTGATTGAAGTTTGTAGCTGTAGTGTATGAACAACCATCTATTTATTAACAAATAGTTTGTAGCTGTAGTGTATGAACAACCATCTATTTATTAACAAATAGTTTGTAGCTGTAGTGTATGAACAACCATCTATTTATTAACAAATAGTTTGTAGCTGTAGTGTATGAACAACCATCTATTTATTAACAAATAGTTTGTAGCTGTAGTGTATGAACAACCATCTATTTATTAACAAATAGTTTGTAGCTGTAGTGTATGAACAACCATCTATTTATTAACAAATAGTTTGTAGCTGTAGTGTATGAACAACCATCTATTTATTAACAAATAGTTTGTAGCTTACTTGAAATTGTTGAATTTTGAACGTCAGGTCTGATAGGGTTATTATTTGAACCTTTAGTGCGTGATTTTAGTGAGCCAGTTATTGTTACTGAAAGTTACTGGAGGAAACAGTTTGTTTTTACATGGTCACATTTGCAGGTGTGGTCCAATTATATATGATATGGATATGTGTATCAAATTGTACACCATTGTGTATCAAATGGTACACCATTGTATATCACTTTATCTGAATTATTAAAGTTCATTATTTGGATTTATGTGACATGTCGACGATTTTTTTAAACAGCTGTTTCAAATGTTGTTTCTACTTCGAAAAAACATATTTGGGCAGTCATTATGTAGTATATGTAACACGTACAGTTTAATGACTTTATGCAAAACCCTGATGTGCTGAATGTCTGGTCTGTCATAGGATTTGCTGCGGGACTTGCCTGACCTGTGTGAACTTTACATCTCGGGTAACGAGGCCCTGGGTGAGAGCATACCCCACATCCACGCCCACGTCAAGACCCTCCTTCCTCAGCTCGACATTCTGGATGGGGTGAGACCACGTAGACTCACATACAGTGGACCCTTGCTACCATATAATAACACTGTAGAATATTGCTAAATCAATGTATACAGTGCATCGTCACACACCAGGGGGCGCTGCACCTGATTACGTCAGTGTCCACTCTTCTCTACTCCCGGCACATCCCTTTAAAAAACTCATCTTTAACATCAACCAATGAAATCGCCCACGAGGAGTGTAGTCGGCCTCCAGTCATGTGATATAATATTTTTGAGTGATTTCAGCCACATGCTGCTTGTGTTATGTTTAGGACATGAATACTGGGATTCCCACCAGTCATGTATCCATCTTCAAATTCTGAGTTTTGGACGGCTATTTGTGCTGTTCCCGTGGCTAATGCAATAGCAACTGGTGAAGTCAGTTGCTGTAATTGTATAGTTCGACTCTACTCAATCCCAAGTTTTATAGAGATATTTGGCCAGAGGTTATCAGTAGGTTAACAAAAGTGTGAGAATGATATGGTGAAAAGAGTTAGTGTAGCAATCAAGAAGCCACAAGTCCCAGAGTTTGTCTTACCTATGGGAACAACAAGTAGAGTAGACTCTGCTGAACAAAACCGTGGGTTTTTTGGGGTATTGAATGTACGTACGCAGGTTGTTAGGATGATAGGAAGTTGTTCAAATCTTGAAAATAATTCAATCTTTCAAAACCCCATTCTGACTGGCACTGTTTTACATACATACACATGGCTATATATAAAAGAAATCAAGTATAACAAACAAACCACTAGGCCAAGTTCACATGTTGCCCTGACGATGGTGCACAGCTGCAGTGAGATGTTCATGATTCATTTAGTGTGTTAGCTGGTTTTAACTCGTCAACCGTGGTTTGCAGGCACATGTTGGCAAGCCATCAACTCGACCAGGGACACCCTTGATGAGACCTATGTCAGCCTCCACAGGTGAGTGGCTTCTCCATCCCATGAAGCCTCGGCACACACATGACCACATCTAGTTTATAGAACAATATTCTGTATGTGTGTATTTGTTGACCAATATGTCTGTCCATTTTACATGTGTCCGTCTGAAGTTTCACAAGTAATCTAGCAGGCCTACTCATATGGTTTGTGAATTTAGACTTTTTCGAAATTTGTCTTGGGGATGGAAAACTTGGGAGGCTGAATATTTCAGAAGACTGTGCATAGAACGTGCTACACAGTACACATTGACATTGTGCTATGTCATGGTGTGGTTGTGCGCCCTATTTTTCAAACGTTCTAATCATGGGAGACTGCTGTTTTTCCAGAAATAAGATTGTGGAAGTGTTCCCTTAGATTTATCTACCTGGAGTAGCATAATGTTTCCTGTGTGATGTGGATCGGACCGTAATTTTCAAAAGATTTAGCATGGATGGCTGCCTTTCCCCCAAGCATTGCTAGGTAACTCATGGTAAATTATCTATTTGTACTGTACATAAAAAGGTAATTTTCAACATGTTTAATGTGGTTATATTAAGATTGATGTTATGATGTCTTAACATAGACATTGTTCAGTTTCTGTCCTCACCTTTTGTTTTGGCTTATATGAAAGAAGACCTGCTGTAATTTGTTGACAAAATAAGCATGAATGTGTTTATTTTATGGGATGTGTAAAAAACAAGAAACTTTACACTTAAACCATTCTAATATAGGTGTATTGTATTATACACTACAAATGGAAGTATAATATGTCAGAATCCAACACTAAGATCTTCTTTTCTGTTTTTAGACACAACTGCCACAGAATATTTATTTCATTTATAAACACACACTCACATTTTTGCAGAATATACAACTGGTAGAGGCATCTTCAGCTTATTTCAAGTTCAGAAACTTGCCTCATTTTAATTTTTAAAAATTGCGAAAGTAGTTCTTTCAGAATTTACCTTATAGCTGTCATTAAAATGTGCACATATTTGAAACAATCAGTTAATCACTTGTGATTGTATATATTATAAGTATACATACCCCCCAACAGATTTGTATAAGAATTAGTTATGAAACTTGTGTCATTTGCAGTCGTAAGCACACGGCAGATCGACACCCAACTAAAGAACATAGGCTCACAACTGAATGATTTTGAAACCAACTGCAACAGCAGGTGTGTTCCTTTTTGCTTTTTGTTTGCATAGTGTCACTTTTGTTTATTGCAATGTTTTAGGTGAAGAAGTGTCGCTAAATGTCACCTTACGCCCTCAGTATAATGTACAGTGATTTTCGATGAATTTGACTGAAAAAAAATTCTGGCAGCTGCCATTTTGTTTTGTCATGTTTACCTGTCAGTAAACTTGTTTGTGTTCTCCAGGTATTTTGGCCTATATTGGTGGTCATGACCAAATCCAACAATAATTGAGCCAACATGTGTATGCACGTTTCATGGTGTGTTAAATGTTTTCATCTTAGATGTTTTCATAATTATGAAGCTGCACCAATCTTTCAGAAAGCGTTGTCACAAGTGACAGGACCATGGTCAGTAGGGGTTTAGGTTTGTTGTTTTGCTTGTTGAAGGTTTGAGAGTTTGAGGAACTGCTTGACCAGTCTGCCCATGTCAGCCCCGGGGGAGGCCACACCATGTGACAGCCGACCACAGACTGGACGGTCCAGCAGGTCCGACATGTAAGTGTGACCCCCATCAAGTGTACTTCTAAGTTTGCATCTACACACACGCACAGACATACTTCTAAATGCAGCTTATGCAGACCAATTAAGCACCGAGAGCCATCTTATGCAGACCAATTAAGTACAGAGAGTCATCTTATGCAGACCAATTAAGCACAGATAGCCATCTTATGCAGACCAATTAAGCACAGAGAACCATCTTATGCAGACCAATTAAGCACAGAGCCATCTTATGCAGACCAGTTAAGCACAGAGAGCCATCTTATGCAGACCAATTAAGCACAGAGAGTCATCTTATGCAGACCAATTAAGCACAGAGAGCCATCTTATGCAGACCAATTAAGCACAGAGAGTCATCTTATGCAGACCAATTAAGACTATATATATATATATATATATATATATATATAAATATATTATATAAATATATGATATGTATGTGGACCTTTGCCTACCTCTGTGCGTGTGCATCTTGTATACATCTACACCATGCACTTCTGAACGAACATAACTCATCAGTAACCATTCCAGCCTCTGCCAATGTACTCAACCCCACCCAAATGTTTGGTCTCCTTCATTTTCCATCTCTCTCTCTCTCTCTCTCTCTCTCTCTCTCTCTCTCTCTCTCTCTCTCTCTCTCTCTCTCTCTCTCTCTCTCTCTCTCTCTCTCTCTCTCTCTCTCTCTCTCTCTCTCTCTCTCTCCTCTCTCTCTCTCTCTCTCTCTCTGCTCTCTCTCTCTCTCTCTCTCTTCTCCCCCTCTCTTCTCCCCCTCTCTGTCTCTCTGTCTCTGTCTCTGTCTCTGTGACTGGTACCCATCCACGCCATTCATATATTGTCTATTGTCGTCTTCACTGCCTTAAGTTAATTCATTTTGAATATCTTCTCACCATTGCAGCACTTGTGGTGATTCATGTTGGTCCCTGACACTACCTGTGATCAGTGACATGCAACACAGACAAATTTTGTTTTTCTTTCTTGTCGCTTTCTTTCTTTTCTTCTCATCTCGTCTTTCCTTTCTTCTTTCTTCTTATTTCTAATTCTCTTTCTCTTCCTTCTTCTCTTCTCATTTCTCTCTGCTTTTTTTTTTCCCTTCTCTTTCCTTTTCTCTCTCTTTCTTTCTTTTCTCTCTCTCTCTCTCTCTCTCTCTCTCTCTCTCTCTCTCTCTCTCTCTCTCTCTCTCTCTCTCTCTCTCTTTCTTCTTCTCTCTTCTCTCTCTCTCTCTCTCTCTCTCTTCTTCTCTCTCTCTCTCTCTCTCTTTTTCTCTTCTCTATCTTCTCACCATTGCAGCACTTGTGGTGATTCATGTTGGTCCCTGACACTACCTGTGATCAGTGACATGCAACACAGACAAATTACCTTATCTAACAAGGCGTTTTTTGTTCTTTGTGTTTCAGGCGAAGCCGACTAAAAGATGCTCTGGTGTTCGCTGCGGAAAATTTCTAATCTGCTACAGTGAGACACAGTCTGTCAGACCACTGGTGTATGTTGTCAACGTGTTTATGGAGTGATGTAGGATTCGAGGCAAGGAGATTTGACGTGTTTTGTACCAGGTGTTGTTGTCTTTGTACCTAAGCATTATTGTTATCCTCCTGGTAGGTTGTATTTTGCTAATTAAGTATCGTACGAAATGGCTGCAGAAACTAACACATCATTCAAAGTGAGGGTGCCAACTCCTAGGTTTTATTTTTCATGTAATATTACATGGTACCGTTGACTACAACATGCCTGTTGAAGGTGTACTCCTTGCCACATTGTGCTTAGTTACTTTATTAAGCTCGGAACAATGTTTGCAATTTCAAAGATTCCACCTGCAACACGGTCAATTTGTACGCAAAACATCCAGCTTCAAGACAAAATTGATTGGCATTAATGCAGAGGCGAGCAAAGTTAACCGCAATACCCTTTGATGTTTAACTTTCCCACATTCTAAACAGCAGACTTCCCATTACAAGTTACTGCTCAGCCAATTTTGGGCAGAGGAGCTGGCATCCTCCCTTTAAACTGGACAACAGAATGTCCTTAAATAGCAGCAGGTAATGCTTAAACTCATTATTGTTTTTGCTATCTATCACATTTATAACCAGATGATGATAAGAACAGGATTGCCTGTTATATTAATTGGCATCATCCTGGGTGGAAATTATTAGCAGGAACTTCACTGAAATGGTCGTCGTTAAATGTAGAACATTGCAATTTCACTGCACATCTGCTGTTGCACCAAACAATGCCATTATGTTGCCAGTAAATACAAATCATGAGCACTGTTTTTGGACTTACGAAATAGTTTGCTGGAAGAACACCTGGAACATATTTAAGTCTTAAGATCTTTATATTAATTGAAAAAGGAACAGGTAACCTCCCTTTACATGTGTGTAGACATATTTAATGTTTGATGTGTGGTTATCATCAGTGTTAACAATAACAGTGTGGCGTATATACCATTCTTGATGTCTGTAAATAGAACATTGTAAATAAAAAGCTTATTTATTTACTGGTTGTTTGTTGTGCATTTTTAAAGGATACCTACGATTAGTGTAGAACATTTCCAATCCATAAACCTTTGAGTAAAACTGTGTTGGGACTATGGATGTTTAAGAGTAGATCATTGTTCTGCATGATGCCCAAAATAAAGAGAAAACAGTCTGTCTTTGTGTAACATAATATATATATATATATAATATATATATATATATATAATTAATAAAGTTATGCTGTTATTTCAATAAAATACATGTAAATAAGATACAGGTATATAGTGTATATGAATATGCTCAGAAGATCATCATATTATGACCTGTGAAACTGATTAGCTTTTAATTAAAACTGATAAACCCTCAGATTAAGGATTTTTTTAGATTCAAATTGTAATGCCGCAAACAAGTAAGCACAAGTGTTTAATAAATAATTACAAACAAGACAACAAGTGAAGAGTCTCGACCACACAAGGCAATTACATTAATCAGTTCATCGATTATCACCCGTAACTAAATTGTACAGTTCTTTTATATTTTAAAATGTCAGTTCTTTATTGGCATGAGCTCATTAATGTCATAATTTCATCATGAAAGTACCAACAAAATTAATGCACAATAACAGTGTGACTATGAAAAGTTAAAATGTACTCAATTAGTGTAAGAATTAACCTGTGACTGGTATAGACAGTGGTTATCTTCAGACTTGCCATTGCATTACCCCATGCTAGTATCATGTCTTCCGTCGAGTGATGTGGTCATAGATGACAATCTGTGTGTACTTTTTGGATTCGACTGGTGTGCGCATGGAGTTGTCTCCTGGTGTCCCCGCCTGGTGACGAAAAACAATAGCAACGTCAGCAAGACAGGAGGAAATGGAGATAGCTTGATATTCGATAAGTCATCATTTCTCATCCTGACTCACTCATGTCGGAGTCCATCTACTGTCAATATGCTGTTGTTTGCCATGTAAAGGTTGTTGATTGTGTAATCAGTGTGTCTCGTCCAACCCTACACATGTTTGTTCTACTCATGACCTCAACTGACTGTACCTGTATATACAGATTAACATAACATTAACTAATAACAAGTTTGCTACAACCTATTCCCATGATGCCAATGGTTATGCACTCAACCATAAAATTAAGAAGTCAACAGCACCATGCAGACCAAAAAACAAGATGGCAAGTCGACGTGATTATTTTAATTATTAAAATAAGGTCATATTGAATATGTAATCACCACATATACATGTATATTCTGTGGTGGATAATTTCATGGCACACGACACAAACATATCACACACAGTAGTCTGACAATTCAGTAGAACTGTGAATTCTCACGATATAGCGAACGTGTCCCTCTTTATTCCTTACCTTTGGATCAACATTCAGTATCTTTCTGTCGCGTTTGTTTTTGAAGAGAAGGCCCGTGGCATTCTCTGCAATCACTTGATAGTTGGGGGTCGGGTTCGACGCCGAGGTTTGCGTTTCCCAGTTGAAGAAACTGACAACAAATTTGGTCAAGAATACACACAGGTTTGTTTGCATAAATGAAATTATTGTAAAACTGTTTACTTTGATAAGACAGCATTTACCACTTTTTTTACATTTTGTACGTAATCAATTTGACATATTTTATAGAGCGACACACCCACATATGCTTAACTTTAGTTTTTTTCTAACATGCATCTACATATATTTTACATCTTAATAAATTACAATTATCATAAATTTATTACACCTTCTTTCTCACATCACTTTCCAACTTGTAAGAATGCTAACACTATAATTATATTGAGAACTGAATAATTCTATACCCAGTAATATGATTCCCGAATCATTTCAGCTTTAAAATGTCTACATGACCTGCAGAGGTGCAAAGTATTGTAATTTTACACAATATTCATTCTTGTGTCAATGGAAAAGTTGATAATACACATTTCTACCTTAGATCTGATGGCCGTGGAAGAAGTCGTTTCTTGCCGACAAAGTATGGCTCAAAATCCTCCGTCTTGAGACGATGTGCATAGTCAATGTAGCCAGATATCTCCTGTCCTCGACTGTTCTTGTCACGGATGAATATTAAAGTCTAAAACACATAAAACAGTGTATTTTAATTAGAATATGTACATGTTTATAACAGTGGTCGCTCAGAATGTTGACAAAATTGTTTGTTAAAAATATTAGTGCACTTGTAACTTTTGTGTGATTCGACACTTTCACACAATACCCATTCAACAAATTCTAATATAAAGCCATATGCAAAATACCCACAATGCACTGCAGACACACTATGACACAAAAATATCCAAAAGATGATGCTACCTCCATGTTTTATCAAAGTTTACGCACATCTGCAGGTACTCAAGGAAATGGGCATCAGTCTCACTGTTGTCAGCCATTCAAGGTTAAATTAAGTTAAGTTTAATTATTCATGGCCTAGGATACCACATGCATTGTAATGGTTACACAATTGTCATGGTTACATGACTGTTCTGCAAACATGGACAAGGGTGATTGGCGTCCACCAGTTACTTACAGTCATCTTTCCACTTCGATTGGCCTCTTCTCGCTGAGCAAGAGCCCTCAAGAATGGGTCTTTAGGTTCTTTCCCAGAACTTGCCAAAGTCCTGCACAGTCACATTAACAACATCAGTGTGTAGGGGAAATGAGGAGAAATACACCTGCCAATGTATCAGCTTAGCAAAATTTAAAATAATACATTTAATGTGAATAAAATATGTACCTGTGTTCTGATATATATATATATATATATATATACATATATACATATATATATATATAATATGCAAAAAAATGGGTTATTTAAACCTATAATTGGGAGCACAGTTGGGAGCAAAAGTTAAATCAATCGTATGCATAAATGTGTAATAATTAAACAATGAACTCTAAGTATTGGCCTTGGTCGCAATGGGTTAAATGCTACGAGATGTTTTCATTTTGTGAGTTGACTTTACTGCTACTTGGAGAGTTGTCCATCAATGTTACTTTTCTTGCATCATATTTCTCACATCAAAGCAAAACCTCTTCAATTTTATGCCGCTTAAAAGTTATCATTCATTATCCTTCAGTTTTCACAGACAAATACAATAAATAAATTATAAAATACAGAAAGTGCAAATAAGTTATAAAATAAATATACAGATGAGCGATTAAGACTAAAAAGGTTGGCTAAAACATTAAATAAATTAATCAGCAAAAAAGTGCATAACAGAGTAAAACTAAATAAAATCATGCAGTCCATGGGTAAATAAAACGGGCTGTTGCAATGTCAATGCCCGGATGTGTGTAAGATGTGATAAATGCTGCATACTTCTGTTGACTTCGTTTGGAGAGTCGACTGGCCTCGGCCGCTGCCTTCCTCGCCTCAAACTCCTCTCTCTTGAGGACCTCCCCACTGCCTCGGTAGCCCAACTCCACCAGCTGTCTGGCCAACTCCTCATCCTGCGACAGGTGCATCAGGACATGTCACCAGGGGACACAGTAAAACAGGTAGCACTATCTGTGGCGTCAAGGTAGTATTAATTATATGCACTTTTGACAAATTTAAATTTAATTGCTTTGCAATTAAATTTATATTTCAGTTGGCATTTAGTTTCACTACAGAACATTGCCAAGTGACTTGAGGTGTTTAATAACATTGTAGCATTGAGGTGTGTAAAAAATCGAGGAGGCAGGCACGTGTAGATATTTCTTTCAAGTTTTGAATAATGTTTAAACTGAAAATTTTATGAAAATATGATATGACATGTATTAACGATTAACTCGTGTTTACATCACTTATTATGAATGCCAGTGCCTTCTTAGTACCAGGACAAACAATTTGTTTAATCGGTTTTTATTGAAACTACCCAATAAGCTTAATCAAATGCTTTGTAATGGCATCAGATCAATCAGAACAAGTATAGATATTGAAAAGTACGTACATATGCGGCTTATTATCCCGGAGCCAGCTTCCTATATCATGACATTACTTATTAGTTATTTAATTATGTTATATGATATTATGTTGTAAGAAATTAACTTACTTTTGAGCATATCTTTTTCGACCCATCAGCTAGCCTAAAGTAAACGTCTCGTACTGGTGTCGCGTACGTTTCAAAAGATGTGCTCCAAAGTAAGTTCATTTCTTAAATTTTCTTACAACATAACGATATCTTGGAGCCATGAACACTATATCCCATCTCATTATATAATGGCCTCCGTTATATAATATTGTTGACTCTGAATTAAGGAAAGACTGCAATGCCTGCATAACAAAAAACTAGACACTCAGTTTGACAAAGTACGTTATGCCTTAACTTGGAACGCGTGTTATTCCTTACCTCTAGATAATATAAATCTAACGATGTTATTTGCGAATCCAGAAAGTCTTCATATGTGTTAAACTCAGTGACAATATTATCACTTCCACTGGTTACTTCCTCGTCCATGTTGGTAATCGCGTTAACCGCTTAGCGCTTCATGTAAACGATGAAAACATGCACACCCGATAACATAGTTCCATATGTTATTCCTTAAATGGAATAATTTGTAGTTCAGGTTTCACAATAGCGTAAATTGTTTTGTATGTGATGAAATTATATTGTACTTATAATCAATGGGATATTAGATGACAGTTCACGAAACATTTTATTCCGGGAGGCGTACTTATCTGACGGTTGTTATGGAAACACTGCGCTTGTTTGCTAGTCTTGCTCGACACGACCGGCGTAACGGAGACTAGTTAATTATAATAAATCTGTTTTAATTGTGATTACAATAACGTGAAATAGCAATCAACTACATAACTAACTAGCATTAGTGTGCACATGTTAATAAATCATCAAATATTTTTTCTCGAATATCTTCATACAATAAGTAACGCGAGATTTGACGAGAGTTCATGTGGTCGCCAGGGTGATGTTGATGCTGAGCTGACCGAGAGGTGGAGTTATAAATAATTCATTTGGGCGGGCTTTGCGGTATTTCGTTTAAAAACTTTCTTAATCACTTTGGAAAATCAAATGAAACATTCTGATGCTTTGTTATATGTGTGTTTGACGAGTTTAAGGTAAGTTTAAGCTATAGACACAGGATTGACATTTCCGCGCGCACTTGTCAACACTGGACAACACGATATAGTGGCAGTGTCATTCACTCATTGCAGTCACTGACAGTGTCCCTGTTGTATCCGACCATGGTACAGCTGGGCGGAGTGAGCTGCTGATCCGTTAATGGGTCGGGGTTTTGTGGACGGTTGATGGGTACCAGTGTTTTTAGTGAGTAGGGTGGTACTGAAACGGCACAATCGTCTGGATGATCCGGGGACTATAGTTATTATAGACGGGCACATGTCATATTACATAACTTGAGCAATTATTATCCTTATTTATTTTAATTTGGTTTGGTGCTCCCCTCAAAAGTGTGAGCCATAGACTGGCCCTTCACACAGGCTAATCTAATGGCACAGTGGCTATAGAGCTTCAGACTCTCGACTAAGAGAACTCATGATACAGGTTCGAATCCTGTGTTGCAGTATTAAACTATGGGCAAATTCGTTCATTCTACATCGGTCCAAGTTCATTCAGCAGTAGTGAATGAGTACCAGGCTATATACAGTGGTGGATATATTCATTTATGAATAATCTTTGTGCATTAATTGCTGGGTAGCGGGATGCTTTCCAAAAATGAGATGACAAAATGAGATGGTACATCTGATTGAGAGAATAAAGTCAGAGAATAAAGGGTAAAGCGCTTTGTCGAGCAATAATCAGGACTGGATGCTGCACTGTATAGGAACTTACCTTTAGTCATTAAATAAGAATTTGTTCCGTTGGATGATATACTAACATGTCCGTTGTCACATATAGTCGTTGCTTGGGATGGAAATAATAACACTTACAGAGTTCTTATGTGTAATATGTTACGTGTTCAGATATGTGGTGATCTCTGACAGCACAATAGATAACTTCAAAAACCCACCAAAACTCTCTGTACCAACAGAGATTATATTGTTTATATCAACTGAACATAAATATAAAATACGTGCAAATTTCCAATGATATACTATGTAAATTAACCAGGTAGGCACACCAGATTATAAAGTGGCATTAAGTATTTCTAAGACGTCAAAGATATATACTACTATTACACATTTAATGGTGTTCATGTTCCTGTTTGATTCCTTTCAGCAATGTCAGCCCCTCTGCCATTTGACAGGCCAAATTTGTTTCTAAAACGTTACGATACTCTGGTCCCCCTTGCTGGAGCATCACCACGACTCTCAGATGATGAACAGGATGAACTGGACAAGAAAGTCAGCCTCCAGTACGCTGCCTTCCTAAGGTCAGCTGACGTTTTTTGCTCTTATTTTATCTGTGGAGATCCTGCCTTTAAGTTGCTTTGATTTTCTTTTTCCCCTCAGTGCTCTTGCACTGCTGTCTCAAATAATAATCCCCACTCTGTCATTCTTTCTCATTTTCCATCATTTTCCAATGTATGCAAATAGCAAATTGTTCTTGTAAAATCACAAAACTTATTAGGGAACAGGTGCTTAAACCAGTGCTAAACACATAACTTTTTTACTTTTAATATTAACGAGATCATTCAAAAACAGACAACATTCTTATTTACGAATGAATAAAAAAACACTATTCTGGTTTTTATGTTATGATATATTAACTTAGTATTGAACACAGGTTAATTATTTTACCTTGTCTGCTATTTTAAACCTTTCCTCATTAGCGAGATGTCTATTTTTTGCATAATATTTTGTGAATTAAGACAAATTACCTGTTGTAACATGCTTTATTTTGTTGACAGAGAGAAGGAGCGTAAGTGTGGACCCGATGGTTTCATTGACTCAACCCGATATCGCCATAACTATGTCAGTAAGAAGGACAAGAGGGCGTCGCGGGAGGACAAGCCTAAGCTGTCCACTGTGGACGTTGCCCTCAAGACAGAACGGTCAAAGTCAGACTTCACAAAGCGACAGAAAGTCATTGAGGTGTGTTACCACATCTAAACAATTAACATGGTACATGGTGTCCACAGCGTGTGGTGTCCTCCACAGTGCGTGGTGTCCATGGCGCGTGTTGTCCACAGCGCATGGTGTCCACAGCGGATGGTATCCACAGCGCGTGGTGTCCACAGTGCATGGTGTCCACAGCGCATGGTGTCCACAGCGTGTGGTGTCCACAGCGCATGGTGTCCACAGCGTGTGGTGTCCACAGCGCGTGGTGTCCACAGCATATGGTGTCCACAGCGTGTGGTGTCCACAGCGCATGGTGTCCACAGCATGTGGTGTCCTCCACAGTGCGTGGTGTCCATGGCGCGTGTTGTCCACAGCGCATGGTGTCCACAGCGGATGGTATCCACAGCGCGTGGTGTCCACAGCGCGTGGTATCCTCCACAGCGCGTGGTGTCCTCCACGGCGCGTGGTGTCCACAGAGCATGGTGTCCACGGTGCATGGTGTCCACGGTGCATGGTGTCCACAGTGCATGGTGTCCACGGAGCATGATGTCCACGGAGCATGATGTCCACGGAGCATGATGTGCATTGCCATGGTCCCCGTAATGCATGGTGTCCAGAGTAATATCTGATCATGGTTAATGTAATGTCTTAGAGACAGTATACCTTAATCACTATACAAGTACCGTAATTATTGATGTGGAGACACTGATGTAATGATTAACTTGATGACATAACCTTCCAGTTGCCCTGACAACGTGTTGTTGTTTGTAGGTTCACATGTGGCAACACAAACAACAAGAACGTGAACTGAAGCGTGTTGAAGGCGACATTGCCAAGAACCAGCGGGCCGTGCGCAAGACGTTACGAGACTTTGAAAATGGTACAGTTGTGCTCGCAAGCATATTTTTATTTGGACAGTTTTATTTTTAACAGTAATAAAAATTCATAACATTCAACATGTCTTTTTTTTATAGATTTGATGGTTCAGGAAAGGTTAAATAATACCACATATTGGCCTATCACTGGGATGTAAACCATAAGAAGCTAACAAATATTGTGCAATTCCATGAATTAGATTAAAGGAATGACATCTTCCAATGACATAGGCCAATTTGAATGATAACCAAGCGCATATATTGGTAGCACTGTTTAAAAGATATTTATATTGTTTTCATGAATACTTATAGAAACCTTTGCAAAAGGGATCCATATATTTATTTTATAAAATTTATGCAAACAAATTGCTTTATTATGTTGTTTTTATAAGAATCTTTAACATACCTGCAAAGAAAATGTGACATGATTAACCAATGAACGACAGTTATTAACTGTTTATGTGACCTTCACCCAGCAATCATGCCAACTGTCATGGCTCTTTAGCATTGCTTGGCATCAAAATCTCTCTCACAGTATGGTACACAACAGTACATGGTGAGCAATATCTTGACTATAGATATTCGTCAACAGAATTATCCAACAATGCAAAGCAGTTTGACTTCCTAACTTACTTACAATATGTTGTCATACTTGAGTTTTTTAAACTATGTTTGCCTAGTGCGTATGCTTAAGTGCCGTGAAGCTTTTAAGTCGTGCATGATGGTGGCAACCTAGTATGTTATACCAAACAACTCAATTGCAATTAAACCCAGCCAGTTCTGTCATAAGCAAGCTGTAAGTGGCAGCTTCTATTGTAAATACCAGCAACTGATAACATGAAGACTTTTATTGGTCCGAACAGTCTGATTCATAAATAGATTAATCATTCAGCACAGTGACACAATATTGTCAGAATTTGAACGAAGGTTGTGACTTTCTGGTATGCTGCTTCTTATGTCTCTCCGACCTAAGATTTACTGCCGTTAAGCCGCAATTATTACCATATTGTGCCAAAGTTGCCAATCCTCAATAAGCATTATCTATTCTTTGCCATTTCGCAGCCTTCTATTCATTATTTCGACAACAGCCTGTTGATCCCTGGCTGATATGTCGCCTTATTGTGGGCGCCATTGTTCCATTCAGTTGCATGACCTGCCTCCTGGTGTGAACTGGCGAAGCGTGGGAATCACTGCTATGGTCATGACCGAGTCTTAAGGAGCATTAATTGTTGGTCGCTACTTAATCCTGTCTGGGGAGGTAGCAGTAATTAATTTGTAATGTAGCATGGTGGTGTTGACTTCGAACAGCAGCAAATGTCAGTGAATGACTTTATTGATTTGTTCTTTCTAAGGTGTGGTGCTGCCATACACTGCCATACAAGTGTTAGTGTCACAATGATTGATCAGATAATTGATTTTCTGTACACCTCACTTAACATTTTGCATTTGAAACTACTTAAACATTTCACATGTTGAATTTTTTACTATAATCAATACAACATTTCACTATAACTCGTTGTGTGTTTGTGTTTGGTGAATTAGTTGGATTAGACAGCTTTACTTTAAATTAATGTGGTTATAGTCTATTTTAAAATAAGTTAAAGGTTGACAACTGTCATCTGTTTAGTGTAGGGCTTTATGCAGGATAAAAAAATGCTAATCACACATTTTTAGGTTGTCTCATGCATGTTAACTCACATACATACAACAGTTGTATTTTATGACCCGACATAAACAACAAACTCACGTGTGACACCCATTTTGACAATATCTATGATCTTTGTTTTTTTATTTTGCTTCTTATATTTTTACCCATCCACCACCTGTCCAGTGATATTTCTACGCATCCATAATGGGTGTTATCCGACCAAATGATGGGTCTCTGGATGACGTTTTGGTTTAGTGTTACATGGTCACGTTACTATGTTATATACTATATTTTATTTCACCACAACAAGGAACCGCTGTCGTAGAACTTATCTACTGTTCTATCCAGTTAATATAATATCTTAAAATATTCATTTCAGCGATTATGCGAAAACGGCTTACATTGGAGAAGAAATTCAATGAGGGTCTTGAGAAATACACAAAACTCACCAAAGATCATCTCCACAAGAAGGATGACGTAAGTAGATTTTCTCTCTCACAAACTTATGATTTGTCCTCACTTTTGAGTTAATTTAATTTATTTATGGAAAAAATAAGTTAGCCATCATATTAAAACTCATCATTAAATGATATAGCAATGTCCCTTCCAAGCTTGCCAGTGGGTGCTGCGGCTGATTATGTTAGTACCGGCTCTTCCATACCCCTGTCAAAAACTCAATGAACAATGTTTAGGATGTGAATGCGTCATTATTTTGGGATTCCCATTAGTCATGGATCTGTCTTCAAATAGGGGCGGGTATTTGTGCCAACACAGAAGCAACTGGCGAAGTTGATTGCTATAATTTTGTAGCTTCACTCCGTTCACTTCCAATGTTTTGCAGAGATGAACAGCCAAGGGTACAGTAGCACAGCATAATGACCCCTGCTTGCGAGGGTGCAATATCCTACTTTTCCACATTCAGTTGCATTGAATGTAAAAGAATTAAAAAAAATATATATATATATAAATATATATATATATATATATATATATATATATATATATATATATAAAGCATCTATATTACACATTTGAGGATTATGCAATTATTATTGTTCACAGATTCTCCTCTGGCTGTCATCTTACCCTTTTCATTTTCTTGGCTGGTAGCAAAGAAAAATGTTTACATCTTCATAACATTGCAGATCACGAAGCAGAGGATCGAGGCAAATATGTCAGCTGACCAGGCCCACAAGGCCATGGGGCGTAAAGTTCAACTTGTGACGTAAGTGGTGATCCGACTTCTCTTGCATACATAGACGAATGCAGTCACCATTACACCATCATCAGGATGGACTGAGTCGGTCATTACCAAATCTTTTAAATACACTTCTAATATTTACTATATTTCGTTTCTTGTACATAAAATCATGACTTGTATGACAAATATCTTTCTTAGGTCAGTAAAGTGAATTTATGTTAAACATTTTGCCTTTTCATTGTGTGACTTACTGAACGAGCTAGAACTCGATCTTCATATTGGTGTGTGATATTGTTTCATTTCTATTCACATGATATAATATTGATCAGTAAGCAGTTTGATCAAGTCTCAGTCAACTAATCATATGTAACTTTTAAAACCATAGAAAATGGCATTTGGAACGCTACTAAGGGTGTCAAAAATTAAATGCTTTTGGGGTGAGAAATAAGCCAACTGTTTGGCGTGTCACTAGGTGTAGGTTTCTGTCGATGCACATATGAAATGGTTGTGTTTTCAGGTCTAATATGGCACGGAAATACCGCACTAAGCTGGGGGACTTGGAGTTGAACAAGACAGAGGTGGACACTCTGAGCAAAGAGTTTGAGACAAAACTACGGGCAAAAGAGGCAGGTGTCCCTTTTCTAGTTGATGACATCATAATAAAAGCCAACATGTCAACACCTTAAAACGACCAAATCTGATTGGTAGATCAGAATCACCCTCTGAAGTGAGGAGTGGTAAAAGTGTGACTGGTTGTTTCTGAAATCAGGAGTGGTAATAGTGTGACTGGTTGTCTCTGAAATCAGGAGTGGTAATAGTGTGACTGGTTGTCTCTGAAATCAGGAGTGGTAATAGTGTGACTGGTTGTCTCTGAAATCAGGAGTGGTAATAGTGTGACTGGTTGTCTCTGAAATCAGGAGTGGTAATAGTGTGACTGGTTGTCTCTGAAATCAGGAGTGGTAATAGTGTGACTGGTTGTCTCTGAAATCAGGAGTGGTAATACTGTGACTGGTTGTCTCTGAAATCAGGAGTGGAAATAGTGTGACTGGTTGTCTCTGAAATCAGGAGTGGTAATAGTGTGACTGGTTGTCTCTGAAATCAGGAGTGGTAATAGTGTCACTGGTTGTCTCTGAAATCAGGAGTGGTAATAGTGTGACTGGTTGTCTCTGAAATCAGGAGTGGTAATAGTGTGACTGGTTGTCTCTGAAATCAGGAGTGGTAATAGTGTGACTGGTTGTCTCTGAAATCAGGAGTGGTAATAGTGTGACTGGTTGTCTCTGAAATCAGGAGTGGTAATAGTGTGAATGGTTGTCTCTGAAATCAGGAGTGGTAATAGTGTGACTGGTTGTCTCTGAAATCAGGAGTGGTAATAGTATGACTGGTTGTCTCTGAAATCAGGAGTGGTAATAGTGTGACTGGTTGTCTCTGAAATCAGGAGTGGTAATAGTGTGACTGGTTGTCTCTGAAATCAGGAGTGGAAATAGTGTGACTGGTTGTCTCTGAAATCAGGAGTGGTAATAGTGTGACTGGTTGTCTCTGAAATCAGGAGTGGTAATAGTGTGACTGGTTGTCTCTGAAATCAGGAGTGGTAATAGTGTGACTGGTTGTCTCTGAAATCAGGAGTGGTAATAGTGTGACTGGTTGTCTCTGAAATCAGGAGTGGTAATAGTGTGACTGGTTGTCTCTGAAATCAGGAGTGGTAATAGTGTGACTGGTTGTCTCTGAAATCAGGAGTGGTAAAGTGTGACTGGTTGTCTCTGAAATCAGGAGTGGTAATAGTGTGACTGGTTGTCTCTGAAATCAGGAGTGGTAATAGTGTGACTGGTTGTCTCTGAAATCAGGAGTGGTAATAGTGTGACTGGTTGTCTCTGAAATCAGGAGTGGTAATACTGTGACTGGTTGTCTCTGAAATCAGGAGTGGAAATAGTGTGACTGGTTGTCTCTGAAATCAGGAGTGGTAATAGTGTGACTGGTTGTCTCTGAAATCAGGAGTGGTAATAGTGTCACTGGTTGTCTCTGAAATCAGGAGTGGTAATAGTGTCACTGATTGTCTCTGAAATCAGGAGTGGTAATAGAGTGACTGGTTGTCTCTTAAATCAGGAGTGGTAATAGTGTGACTGGTTGTCTCTGAAATCAGGAGTGGTAATAGAGTGACTGGTTGTCTCTGGAATCAGGAGTGGTAATAGTGTGACTGGTTGTCTCTGAAATCAGGAGTGGTAATAGTGTGACTGGTTATCTCTGGAATCAGGAGTGGTAATAGAGTGACTGGTTATCTCTGAAATCAGGAGTGGTAATAGTGTGACTGGTTGTCTCTGAAATCAGGAGTGGTAATAGAGTGACTGGTTATCTCTGAAATCAGGAGTGGTAATAGTGTGAATGGCTGCTGAATCAACTGTTCTTAATCGCCGTTGTATTGGTTGCATGAACTTGCCAGGCATCAAAGGGTAATTCCAGGAACTTGCTATTAGCTTCACCTGCCATTGCAGTGCTACTGATAGAGTGTGTTTACTCTCTGAATGTTTTATATGTATAGAATTAGAATATTTTGTCGGTGCAACATTATAACTGTAATCACAATGTTGGGTTTTGTTTAACACATTTATTTAACACATTTTTTTTTAACATTTTGTTCTAGTGTTAACAATATTATGTTTTTAAAAAGAACAGAAAAGTTCAGTAAAAATGAAATGAGTGTATCATGAAACATTGGTGTCTGTAAAATGTCACACCAGTGACATCAGTGTGATATGGAAGGCTAATGCTGATAAAACTGATCTAATTATTATTGGTACAAAACAACAACGAAACAAGATTGTTGACTATGTTCCAGTAAAAATACTTGGTAATAATATATCACCATCAGATACCGTTTGGAATTTAGGTGTTGTCTTTGACAGTAATTTCAGCTTTCAACAGTATATTTCACAAGTTTGCATGTTTCTGTCATATACGTGATTTCCATCGAATATAGCATCATTTATTTTATCGTCTGCTAAAACAATATCAGTTGTTCTGATTAATAGTCGACTGGACTATTGTAACTCACATCAAAAGCACATTGCCAAAAAAGACTTATCTAAACTCCAACGTGTACTGAATTGTTTAGCACGAGTGGTACTTAAGACCCACGTATTTCACCATCACTACTGCTACTTAAGCAGTTACGTTCTATACCGAATTAAATTTAAATTTGCTATTGTTACATACCATGCTCTTTCTACTAAACAACCGACATACTCAGTTTATCTGCTACATTTCTCTAATATCTCTAGGACTCTTAGATCTTAGACTACCGGTAAGCTGAATATTGGCAAACGTGCTTTCTCTGTGGCTGTGCCAACAACTTGGAATCAACTCCCTATTAAGATTAAATCTTCTGAAACTATAGACACTTTTCGTATAAAAAAAACGTATTTGTTTGAAATTGCTTTTCCACCATAAATTTGCAGCAGTTCCATGCTCCAATGATAACTTTTGCCTGTCCCCGTGTATGACTAGCCAAATGATTTTGTTTGTTGTGCCTCTGAGCTTGAACTTTTTAAGGATATAGGTACTATAAAAGTTTTACAATTATTATTATCGTTATTTATAGTATTGCTTAAAGCTTAACTGTATTAAGACATTATATGTTTTTATAGGAAGAAAATTTCAAGCTGCAGCAGGAGCTGGCTGACCTGGCCTTGACCCTCAACATGGAGGCCCAGAAAGGACGCAAGGAAGAGGTCGTAGTCGAAGCGTACGTGATTATTTTCTGGTTTAGACCTATGTTGGTTCTTCAGGAGATTGAACTATGTTCATGATCTACCATTTATGAAGTTTATATGGGTGAAAATCAGTCAATCTTTTGTTAACCCTTGTAGTTTGAATTAAGTAGCTGAAAAAATCAATGATGGTTATATTTATGGGTATATAATTTTGAAAATTAAGTTGTAACTATAAACCCAAATAGTAAATGTTTACCATACCGGTTCTGTCTGCCACGTTCTGTCATTGGACGGCCACAGGTGATAACGCAAGATATGTGAAGCTACATTTCTTGTGGTTGCTGGTCTTGTTTTAGGGAACACAAAAATGAGAAAGTGAAACGGATTCAAGCTGATAGGACGGCTGATGTCGATTTGGAGAATAAACTCTCGTGAGTGATCAGCCTACGATAGGAAACAAAACCACATTATTAAATAGATTAATTTACTCTCTGCTTGCATGAAAATTAAGATAGCATTGCTCACGATCGCATTCGTCACTATGCCTTTCAGCGGTCAGTATTCTCCTGAAACCTGTGCACAAACCTAAATTTTAATTAACTTTCTCCAATTGATTTCCTCACTTGTATACTTGATGCAGATAGTGTCCAAAAATATAGTTATGCAGCTGTTTTTGTGTAATTTGTCGTGAAGCATGCAGCAGTTGTAAACAGTGGTAATAATTACATAAAATATAATAAAATTCAATAACTATATTTTCTTTTGAGTCACAGAAAATTAAAAGAAATAAAAAGCACAGCAAAAAGTTACTATACAAGGTTAAGACACGAACTGATATCACATCATATTTACCCCACATCCACAAGATATAAGTAAACGACAGGTGACAGGAGGAGAACGTAGACATTGATAGTTCAGCCAACACATGGCCAATCTACTGCCTCTATGGTCATATGTAGCAGTTTCCAAGTAATGATTACTCTGTGAAAGGCATTAGTTTGCCAGTTGCGAAGAATCATTATGCGATTCATTGTAGATATTGTAATTTAAATTCAGTGAAGGTGGTCCCTATCGTTGATATAGTTATTGTATAGATATAGGTAAGAGTTATCGTTGCTGCCTTGCAGTAAGAGTGACGGTGACGTGAAGGTGGCAGAGGTTGAACGTCGTCGACTCAGTGCCAACCTCACTCTCACACGGGCTCATCTGCAGGTGAAACAGCGCGAAGGTAACGGCTCAGATTCCACATCATCCAGGCCATGTTTGTTGCATGTAATTAATTAATCTATGATACAAACTGCCTATTTTATTTACACTTGCTCACCAAGGAAATGTGGAATAGGACACTTTATAAACATGTAATTGATTTTAATATATCTATAGACACACACACATATATATATATATATATATATATATATATACAGATATGTATTATATATATATATTATGGGATTATAAAAAGTAATCAAATTGAATAAAAGATGCACGTTTTAATTATTAAAATAAAAAACCAGATATATTATATTATGATTAATGAATAATTGATCTATATAAGTATATATATAGTTATATATATATATATATATATATATATACATAAATTATTCATTAATCTTAATGTTTCTTTATTTTAATAATTAAAACTCTATTTTATTCATTTTATTGAAGTAAATTATAATTTTATATATATAATTTATTAAGGGATTATAATAATATATATATATATATATATATATATATATATATACAGTGTATATGTACATATATATACTGCTTTCCTGGGCTAGTTTGTTTTACCTTGTACAGCCTGTACATATTAATTAATAATATTGTGACCTTTAGAGGGTCGTCATAAGATTGATACGGAGACGAGACTGCGCGGCAACATCACCGAACAGAAGATGCTCAGTGAAATCTCGCAGCAGATTGACTTGGAGCACAAGGCAAAACAGATCGAACACAACGTGAAGGTAGGAGACAAAAGAAATATATGGTTAAAGGTGGCTTACATATCACATTACATATCGTTTAAAATAGTGGCCCTACCTTTCAGATGGAACAGGTACACTGATGATTATGGCGGCTGTTGACTTTAGTAGCCATTTTGGACACCTCAAACTTTGTCTCAAGCCGCATATTTGTTAAATTACGTTGTCGGTTGAGTCAATGTCAGATACTTGACTTTTTATATGTTGTGACCTTATAAGTATTAACGTACAATTGTAATATATAGTCAGTAAGATCATATTCATTCATTTAAGTGTACAAGCCCTAATAAGCATACACCCCGGTTTTTAGCAGCATCTAATATCATGTCAATGATCTCCAAAGCCTACAAAAAGGATTTTTTTTACATTGATTCCATAATTATAATTTCATTTCAACATTTGTCATATTAGATTTAAAGCTCAGTGGTGAAAGTAGAACAAAAGTTCCACATAAATTATCAAACTGTAATGTTATAGAAGCTTTTTACACATGCCGGGTACTTGGGAACCAAACAGAATAAGAATGCATATTTTGACATATATTTGCTTCTCAAATATTTTGTAAGCATACTGTATGTTTAATAGACTGAATACATGCATTAGTTAATCAGTACATGTTATTATGCCACATAGGTCCACGAGGACCGACGCAAGGTGCGGGCGTCGGAGGTCGTCAAGTCCATGAAGACAAGGATGGACCAGCACGAGACACACTACAGCGGGAAGTTCCAGAAGAGGTACGCGGAACAACTGAGACGGGAACACGAGGACCATCTGAAACACTTCCAGGTGGGTTACCATGGCAACGTCATGTGACATACAGGTAAAAATTACAGCGCTGGCATAAAACCACACATGGACACAAACTCTCTGTCACCATCACAGTATTTTGAACATAAATTTGTCTCCATGACCATTTAATTTTTGCTGTTTTCTTTTTACGGCGTAGCATGGAGTTGATAATTTATAATTAACAAAATTTAATCAGTTTGTAATCCTATGTATGTCTTCTATGTTTGAAACGAGTTACATAAATCCACGTCAGATATACTAGTACGTAGTACGTACACACGGTCTGCAGTGCTGTCTTTCATGCAAGCTACAGACATTGTTCTGTCGAGTTTTCAACACTGCTGGGACTCTCAGTCCTTAGGCAACAAGATAAGTTTGAGATTAAAAAAAAATTCCTGTATCGTCACCTAGCAACCTTATCGATATCTGCATTTTTGCATAAACAGTGTTTACGCAGTTGTTTATTATTTACCTTTCGTTGTGACACATCTGCAAATCATGAATAGTGGTGTCCTCTTCTATTTATTTTAACTGTAATTATAGTTTTGCAAATTATTTTTACTTAGTTTATTATTAAGTTATTAATATATTTTATTATGTATTTATTGCTGATAAGTTTAGTGTATGAACTAGGATTTTTAGAAGCTTTATTTAATTATCTATTTATTATCATCTAACATTTCGTCTTTACATGCAAGTTTAAAATTATTATGAATATTTTTAATATGTATGTGTTACAATGTATTTTATGTGCCTCTGAGCGGAATAGTTTCCAGATATATGGCGCTATACAAATAAAAATTATTATTATTATCCATTGTGACAACATCATGAAACTTTATAAGTACATTAGAATGAAAGATAAAAATCACGTTAACGTGGTTAATACAAAAATGCTAACACAGGTGCACATCATTATGGTTGTCATGTGATGATGTTTAATAGTGTGTGTCAGACACTTTTTAGTGCTTTATACTTTTTTCCACTGACATACACTCTGTCTGTTCTCTGTGTGTAATCTTGCTAAACTGACTGTTGCTTGGCTCCGTAACTTTGCAGAGAAGAAAGTCTGGTGACTTAGCTGGCTTTTGAGTTTTATTTGTGTTAGGGGCTAAAAGGTGCTGCCCCCTCACAGAGCCTGGGTAGTCTAGGCTAATCCTATCATAATCCTGCTTCATAAAAACTGCAAATTTGTATTTCTGATAATTTGTGTGTGAATATAAGTTTAATGTTGAAAAACTGTTAATAGTGTTAGCTTATAAAAAGTGTATCCTTATTTTAGTTTTTATTCCATAGTTGGTCTGAGAGCCAATCAGCATCTGTCCTATATTCTAGGATAAAGCCGCCCTGGTGGCAACATTGGCAGAGCAATCATTTTCCAGGCGGATTTGAGGGACTAGAAAGTGTCACCTCACAGGGCGTGGGTAATCGAGGCTTGGTATAGTGAAGCTAGTTTGAACTTTGAACTTGATGTCTTGCAGAAAATGGTAGGGAAGGGTGAGGACCAGGAGTACAATCTCCACAACCGCGTGAAGAATGCGGAGTACGCGCGTCAGAAACAGGAGCAGCGAGTGCGCAAGCTCAACCAGCAGTTGATGGAGCTGAAGCGCAAGAACGCGGTGAAGATCAAGAACGAGATGACGGAGGTGGAGCGCAGCGAGAAGGAGCTGGAGCAACAGCTGCTCCGGGAGCAGGCGGAGCTCACCAAGGTAACGATAATGAGAAACGTTATTTGTGTAGTGGATGTGAACCTTTGGAAGTGCTTAGAATACATACAACATTGGGAGTTAGCGCTTCTGACTCTAGACTAAGGGAACCCGGGTTCAAAACCTTTACTGCGTTGGTAAACATTTGGCAAGTTTTTTTGCTCTACATTGCTCCAATTCATTCAGCTGTATGAATGAGTATCTGGCTATAGACAGTGGTAAATATTTGTGTGCCTTCGTGCATTAATTGCAGCGCTGGATGCTTCCCAGAGAACTTGAGACATTCCATTAACATCTAGTGAAATAAGTTTTATTAGGATCACCTCACCTGCCACAAATCACAGATCCAGTGGGCGATTTCATAGGCTGAGCTTAAATTGAGAGGTTCATAAGGTGATCAGCCAGGGATACTGCCAGTTGGCACCGACATAATCAGCAGCAATGACCCTGAGCAAGCGTGGATGTGAGCGTTGTATGCTCTCTTGTCCAGTGGTGGCATTAAGTTCAATTATTTATCTTTTCTCCCAGTTCATGATATACAGGTACTGTAAACAAGGGAACAGAGCTGCCATCTGGTGGTGGTTCAGTCATCCTCCAGTTTACATAATTGTTATTCTATCCAACAGATGTCAGCAGTGCTTCCCCAATAATTGTTGTAATATAGTAATTTTTTTCTTAATATTATCTTTTTTGTTTGTATGGCCACAATCGATTATGTAAAATGTTTCCAATTACCTTTTAGAATATTTTTGGCCAAAGAAAATTACTACAGTTGTATTCATTATCTATCAGTGATATTGGTTTTTTCTTCCAGTTATAGTATATTTATCAAACATTTGTATACAAACTTTGTTTCTAGAATTGTTTTTATTCTGCAAAAATCATTACTGATCTTTTGACCACAGTTAAGCAGTCATTTAGCAAAAAACATTAGTGATATATTTTCAGAAGTACCATTTATTTATAACATTAAAACACAAACTGAATTTATCGGGATGACATGGGATGTTAGAGACAATTTTTTTATTATTTTATATCACGTCAACAGTTGCATAAACACAGACACTAACGAGTAGTTTGTCGGGCAGAAATAGATGGGTGTTTGATCATTAGCTGTCTCTGACGCATGGCCGAAATTTAGACATTATTTCAGCTGATGGACAGGCCAAAGACCTCTCCCAATCCTGGACGTGATTACGCATTCCAAGCAAGACATGTTTGCAGAAGAAGCACTTGAGATGCAGTTGTTTAGTGTCTCATTAGACTTGCTGCTAGTGTCAGTTGTATATCAGTCTGTGGCAGGGAGACGGGAGCCAGGCGTCAGTGCTATTTGAGACTGGCAGGCCACATATCTTCCTGGTCAATGTATCTCGGGTTATGGATACCTGCCTACTAGCAACAACACTCCCTGGTGGCAGAGTAAACACTCGCCAAGACGGCCGGTCCGATTTCCCGATTTCCCGTGCACGTCTGGTTTGCACTTTTGAAACGCTGTGTTTCAACTTTGATGCATGTTTTAAAATTTTTTTGCAGGGTAAATGTGTTTTCTTTAATGTCATCGTGGCATAGCCCTCTAAATAATTAATCTGTTGAAATATAAATATCGATGTGATAATGATACATGCGACATAGTACCTCCGGATAATTTCTGCAGTGTGTGATGAAATGTGTTTCAATTTTGTAAACTAAATATAGTTTGGATTATTTCTATAATTTTATTTACAGTTTTCATAATTTGAATTGGCACAATTTCAGTGGTAATCTCAATATAGTTTAATGACCTAACAAAACTTGATGATTATTTCATGAAATTATGGTAATGTTCTGATAGTCGGAATTATAGTTTCGATGATTAAATTTTATGTGTGCAGTTTTTCTGGTTTGAAGTGCCTGTGATTGTTTGTCACAAGTCAAATGTTTCAGTCATAACATCAGTATTTTTTATTGAATAACCTGATGATTGTTCTGATGAAATATGGATAATTTCTTAATTGTTGACAGTTAAAAAAAATTCTCTCATAAAAATATACCTCTGAAGTCTGCAAGTGGATAATCCCTGTGTTACAAATATAACTGCCACTATAACTTCATGGTTAATTTTGTTTGCATGCACTGGACTTGACATTGGTTTCAATTATCAGCATGTCATTGTCAATATCATTATCTGTGATAAACACTTAACGTTAGCATCATCGTGCTACCCAATATAATATACATTTTCTTCTAATCGTATATTTGTTAGTGGCTCCTGTTTATATTAAGCATCTTTTGTTTGCAACCATTATCTCTTTGTACACACGCAGTATCTTTATTGTGTGTCTTTACTCTTTCTTAGTTACAAAAATGCAAAGCTAATCCCCACACTTACATTTATGTGGTTGGAATTCACATTCTTTTACAGTAAGTCAGTGCAGCTGTCAGACACGTGCTGCAGTGGTGGACAGTATTATTTCCATCGAACTAATCGTAATAAAATCACAAGTAAAAAGTTACATAAATGACGTCACTGTTTGGGCAAGAAAATTCACATAAAGTAAAGTCACTATATAGTTTTTTTAAGATTGTACACAGAATACAAATGTTTGGGCACGAAAAGTCACAAAAGGTAAAGTGACTATGTAGTTTTTTTTAATTATTCACAGAATGCAACTGCTTGTATAAGTTCACTAATAGTAAATGGAACATAATATAGTGTTGATTACCCTCAACTTGCAATGCAATATTGCCACTGTCTGACATATTTTCAATTATATCTTAATGCAACAAAGTTTGATTCATAATTATATAAAATATTCCAAAGAAACTTAAACACTGTCTTGCACATTTCCATTGATATTTTGAGTACAAGTGACATTTATGTATCTGATCAAAGTTATCAAACTTTAAACACTATTTTGTTTTGATAATTAACATGAATACCAATCTGAATGTATTTAATAGTTAAACTTAAAGTGTAGATATAAATACCAAGAGGGTAATGTGTGTGTGCATGCGTGCGTGCGTGCGTGCGTGCGTGCGTGCTGGCATGCGTGTGTGTAATTTTTCTTGTGGCTTTTTTTACCACAAATGAGATAATTTGCCCCACAAGACAGCTAATGCAGTCTATTATTAAACCTGCGTACCGAACATGTTTCGCCGACACACAAACTTGATCAGTCCATGCAAACAAAATTAACCTACAAATTGTAACATACGAATACACAACTACTGGCCATCCTGTTGACCCAGTGCTGACAACCTAAAACCTTTTATGACTTTTATGACTGTTTGCTTGCGTAATGACTTCCCAATGTGTGCAGTCTTACCACAGAGGTGTGTCCACAGGTTGTAAATTCTGCTGCATAACCCAGGGCTTTATGGTCCCCTACAAGGGGGAGGGCAATGGCACTTAAACAGTTTGTTTAGTTCCATGCTGGTGTTGACTTGAGTGGGTTGTTGATGGACTGGCAATGCCCCCTTGGATACAGCAGCCACAAGAATACACCAGGCAAACAGACCTGAAATCATTAAACCAGACATTGCGCTAATCTGCAGACGGTGTCCACAAAGTCAACTCTCCATTCAAGAACAAAAGCCCAGACATGGGTGGTTTGTCTGGATTTACAAGTGGGATCTTATCAGTTATGTTTGCTCAGTTTATGACATGACTGACCATTATGTCATTGGCTGTAACCCAGCAAGATAGCCAGAATGACCACACCACAGACACAGGCCAGTGCAGGAACGTTAACAAGAGTTCTACCCGGGCAATTATCGGGTTCCTTACGGTATGAAAGAGACCAGAGATATTTTAGAGAGAATTTATCCTATTTTTTCAGATGTTTTATGAAGCATGCATGGTGGTTAATGTATAATGAAATGTGTGTAATAACTTCAACTTCACAAATTCCTTCTTCGAAGATAGTGAAATCCAGACGGAAAACCCTTTTGACCCCCTGAATGGCAACAATCATAATTCAAACGAAACAACTACAAGTAGTAACAACACAACCAATAACAAGAAAACCTATAAACAAAAGAACAGACCAAACTTCCGGTGCATCCTCATAAACTGCCAAAGCATTAAGAATAAAGCAGCAGACATCGAAGTACTAAACAACCTACATAACCCAGACATAATCAGTGCAACAGAGTCATGGTTAGACCCCTCAGTTAAAAACGGAGAAATTTTCCCAGAACACTTTAATGTTTTTAGAAAAGACAGGGAAACAAGCACCACTGGAGGGGGTATTCCAAATATCCAAAGCTGATCTCATCACAACTCATCTAACAAACTTAAACACTAACAGTGAGAGCATTTGGACAGAAACTGAAATAAAAGGAATGAAACCCATAATCATATGCACCTTCTATCGTGCCCCACATGACTCTCAAGGAACTCAAATTGAAGAACTAGATCTATCTCTATCTAAATTAGGAAACAAAATAAACACACATAATGTCATAATTACCGGCGATTTCAATCTTCCTAACATAAACTGGGAAAATCACCATGTCACACCTAACAGTGGATATAGTACAGTTGCTGCCAACAAACTACTCTCCCTCGTAGAGGAACATGGACTAATCCAACATGTCAATGAACCCACACGTAAACAAGGAAATGCCAACAATATCCTAGATCTTGTCTTCACAAATAGACCTGGGTTAATAAAGAAACTAAATGTAGTAGACGGCATAGCAGACCACAACACAATTATCATTGATGTAAATATCTCACCCAAACATCGCCCCAAACGAAAAAAATTCATCAGAAATAAAGCTGACCACCTTAACATCCAGAAATCTCTCGATGACTTCACACATGAATACTTCTCTTTAAACCAAAACATGACAGTCAATGACAAATGGAACCTTGTTTCAAAAAAAATCATCAACATTATGAAACACTATGTACCAGTCCGTCTTACAACTTCCAGATACAACCTTCCCTGGTTCAATAAAGACTTGAAAAAAATGTGCAAAAGAAAGAAACGATTATATAAGAAAGGAAAAATATCTAGAAATCCAGAAGACTGGCAAGAGTTTTGTAACATCAGGAAAGACATGCACAAACACCTTCGTTCTGCTAGACTGTCCTATATAAATCAATTCCTAACAACTGCAATAACAGACAAACCGAAAGCATTCTGGAGTTTCATTTCCAAACTTAGACAAGATAACCAGGGTATTGGGGACCTCAACATTGCGGGAAACATAATTAACGATGACAAGCAAAAAGCAGAAGCCTTAGGCAATCAGTTCAAAAGTGTCTTTACATATGAAGGAAATTCCAAGCTGCCAAATCTGAATGACAGCCCACATGGAAAAATACCCGAATTAACAATTTCACTTAAAGGAGTACATGACCAACTGTCAAAAATTAACACCTCTAAATCGCAAGGACCAGATGGCATTCCACCATGGTTTCTAAACAGATATGCCTGCCACCTAACACCAATAATACATATCTTCCAATCATCAGTTGACTCTGGTCAAGTCCCGAAAGCCTGGAACGAAGCAAACATAACAGCAATTTTCAAGAAAGGAAACAGGGCAGAAACTTCAAACTACAGACCAATATCCTTAACACCTGTGATTTCTAAACTTCTTGAACACATAATTCATAGCCACATCATGAAACACCTTGAACAACATCACATCCTAACTGACCACCAACATGGTTTTCGTGCAAAAAGATCAACAGAAACTCAATTAATTCAAACTGTCCATGACATAAGCAAATATGAAAAGAAATCTGTAGACATGGCCATTCTAGACTTCACTAAAGCATTCGACAAAGTTCCACATAAAAGACTAATCCACAAACTAAAATACTATGGCATCACAGGCCCAATATCGTCATGGATAGAAAGCTTCCTTGCAGAAAGAATTCAACAGGTTGTAATAAATGGATCAGCATCCAAACCAATTAAAGTCACCTCAGGGGTACCACAGGGAACCATACTGGGGCCCTTACTTTTCTTACTTTACATAAATGATCTACCCAACAATCTCACTTCAAACGTTCGCCTTTTTGCAGATGACTGCCTACTATATCAACCAATTAAATCAGACAATGACATTTCTCTCCTTCAAAATGATCTAATCAAACTTGAGGAATGGCAAAACACCTGGCTTATGAAATTCAATCCCACCAAATGCTTCACAATGACATTAGCCTCAAGAAAACCGACACCAAATATTTACACCTTCTGTGGCCAACAACTTAAATCTGTTCAATCACATTGTTATCTTGGTGTACAAATATCAAATACATTAAATTGGACAGCACAATGCAACTCAGTCGCTAGGAAAGCACAACAGACTCTAGGAGTCATTAGGAGAAATCTAAACAAATGCCCAACCCACATTAAGTCAATAGCCTACACAACCCTTGTCCGACCAATACTTGAATATGCATCAGCATCATGGGATCCACACTGCCTAAAACATATTAAAACCTTAGAAAGAATCCAAAGACAAGCTGCCAGATTTTTTACACATAACTATTCTAGAGAACCAGGAACAGTAACCCAACTTTTTAAAGACCTCCAAAGACTTAGCATAATATACAAAATGGAACATAACCTTATAGATATCCCGCTAGATCACTATATCCAACACAACACTAGAACCTCACGTAAACATGACAGTCAGTTCTTGCAAATTAGATACTCTGCAAACATATTTGGAAGCAACTTCTTCCCAACAACAATTAAGGAATGGAATTCTCTCCCCTCAAACACTGTCTCAAGTAAATCACTAAAATCATTTCAGAATAGTTTAATCCAACATTTTAACAATTAAGTCAGATGACCCACCATGCACACTGGCGTGATGTGTCCCTAGGACATTTTGCCAGTTAAGATACAGATACAGATACAGACACTAATTGAACCCTCACTGACTGAATTTCCCACTGAGTAGAGATTACACCTGAAACTGGCCACCATTTGGAGCGCCCTTTAATTGAAGGATCAACCAAACACTGGAGGTTATATATCTACCAGGTATTTACATTAAATAAAAAATTAGGAATGTTTTTTACTAAAAGATAGTTTCTATTCAAAAAGATATACTTTTATCAGAATCACAGATACTGTGAGGAGATGATATCCAGTATTTATATAAATACAGCAGGTTTATTCTTGTTTCAAAATAGCAGGAGCTTATTGTGTCACAAACATTTGGTCTCACTTTGAAAACAAACATAGTAATGCAAGCAGGCTGTTTGTTAATCCATGACATGATCTTTGTTCTTGGGGAATGCAAGGTGGAGAACAGACCCTTGCGATGACAAGCCATGTGTCATACATTCCAACCTTTGACTTGGTGCATATAATAATAGCCTTATTAATTAAACACGTGACACAGATATATGTACTTTCATTCAGTCACAATTATTACTAAGCCCACTAGTGGTTTGCAGAAAGAACTGCACTGGTAATAAGAATTAACATATAATGAACTTTCTGTGAATATATGATACACTGTAGTGTTTTTGCAAAAAAAAAAAATATTCTGCTTTATAATTTGTATATGATGCCCTGTGATTTTGTTATATCAAATATATGCTAAAATATTACAGTTCGACACAATTCTTTTCAACTGAAATAATCTCCAAAAGAACATCTAGTCAAAAGTTTCAAGATGCCATTATATCTGTACATCAACCCACACTTTAAAATGTGTTCATCTGTACTCCCTAAATATAAAATATATAATGTAAAAATACAGAAGGTTTAATATCAAACATCCCGATAATAATACCACTAAAACTCTGAAAGTTTGGGTAACTGAAGATAAAGCAATTAATAAATCAAGTGAGATAATAAATATACCAGGGTAGTTGAAATAACGGGACTGAACATAACTATTACATCACCTGGTTTGTATTGTAATTTATTTTTAGAAGGTCCTTTGTTAACAATACAGAGAATTCATATCTTATAGATTGAACGTGTGCATTGTGTAGGTTGTAAATATAGAGCATAACAAACAACTACAAGATGGGAACTCTCTGTGGACATTGATTCAGGTGACAATGATTACTAACACAGAGTTCGCACTACATTTAGTGACCTGTGAGGAATTGCTAATAAACTGTGGCATTAACTTTAGTCTGTCTTTCTACATCTGTCATTACATCGTTATTAGTAATGTCATAGTTCATGGAAACAACAATGTAATCCAGCAGAAGAAATCAGTCATGTTCCTAGGGTGACTATGTGTATGTGCGTGTGTGCGTGTGTGCGTGTGTGCGTGCGTGCGTGCGTGTGCGCGTGTGTGTGCATGGGTGCGTGTGTCTGTGTGTGTGTGTTTGTGCGTGCGTGCGTGCGTGTCTGTGTATGCATGTGTGTGTGTGTGTGCGTGCGTGCGTGTGTGCGTGTCTGTGTATGCATGGGTGTGTGTGTGCGTACGTGCGTGCGTGCGTGCGTGTGTGTGTTTGCACGGATCCACCTTCGCACACGGGTATGTGTGCATTTGTTTGCATGAACAAATAAGTGATGGTTGACAAGAGAGGGAGGAAGGGAGGGAGAGAGAGAGGGTGGGGGCATGCAGAGACAGAAGAATAGCAGAAGGTGAGAGTTGTTAGAACAATAGGGATATAGTGATAAAATTAATACTAGGGCAGGCCATAATTAATAAATTAGTAAATGTCAGTCGAATGCACGCAACAGTGAGGGAACGAGAGAACGCAGAAGAACAAGAGAGATAAATAAGTGGACGAGTACAACTATTCTAGTCACGCCACACCTGCATGTCCGTGCTATACAGAACACTATGTCTGCTAAATAAATAATGCATATATACATATAGATTAGGCACCCACATCCAGTCGCCTTGTCTCACTTGGAATCGCTAGACGTGTGCCTCAAAGAAAGTGATTACTTCAATACACAAGAAGAAGTACCGTTTTGATCAGTGGCATTCTTCCCTATTGTGTAGAATTCTGGCCTGTTACATCACACCGGCTAACCATAAAATCATAAAGTTCGCCTGCATAATTTCACACAATATGGCCACGTGTGTTACTGACATATTGCTTTAACCTATTGTTTTTGTCGTCTGCCGAACGGAACCAGCGAAATAGCACGGAGTGGGACCGCCCGTTATTTCATGCGGACTCCACGGAGGCCGTGACAGTCGTTGATGGCTTGATCTGCAAGGGTGGTAATGGCATCACTTATCGCTGTGGCTGCTTATTTGCCCCCTCACCTGCGCCTTTCTTCGCATTCAACCAGCTAGAAAATTGTGGTAATTTACCAGCTAAGGCTCTTAGTGAAAAAGGGGCAGTTAGACAGTCTGTTGATGGGCTTACAAAGGTCGCTGTTCTCCGGTTGCCTCCAGGTAGATCCGTCGAGTTGAGTCGGGTGTCTCGGTACCACGTGCAGGTCTTGCCGCGGAGCCGCTTCTGCTTTCAGTCGTCTGCCAATTTACTCGGCCGTTCCACTAATTGCACAATGGTGTGTGAAGCAATCCACTCCAAATGGTGCTTTTTTTATTAAAGTCAGGCAGACCATTTGCTTAGTGTTGAAAAACGTGTTGGATTATGGATATTTTGATAACGTGAGATGAATTGTGCATAAGTAATTTTGTGTCACCTTCTTGCAGGAACACATCTGTGTGTTATACGTGTATAATATTGAAATGTGAAGACAGACACCGCTATGAATTTAGTGTGCTGAGACGAGTTATTGAAACAATGGTGCAGTACTGTTGAAATGGTATTTTGCGGAGATGTTGCATGTCTGGTGAACTTAGAATGTTTCGTGTATATTTTTCAAGGGCAAAGGCTATTGCGTGTGTGTGTGTGTGTGTGTGTGGTGCGTGCGTGCGTGCGTGCGTGCGTGCGTGCGCGTGCGTGCGTGCGTGCGCGTGCGTGCGCGGCGTGTGTTTATATATATATATATATATATATATATATATATATATATATATATATATATGTATATTATATATAGTATATATATATATATATATAATATATAAATTACTGTGATTTTGTTTAATTGAAATGTCACATCACGGGCGATTTTTTGGTTAATTTCAACTGACCACGTAATGACATTGACTTTATCACCTCTGGTCAATTTCAACTGAACGTGTGAGGAGCTTGACCTTGGTGACCTTGCGACCTCTGCTGCAGGTTCACACTCAGAGGGAGGAGACGTACATTTCTCTTCAGCGTCACCGAACCCTACTCCGCGGCGACAAGTATCTGTACGAGGAGCATCACAAGGAGCACGAGCGACTGACGCGAGTGGGTCAGAGGACGAACGAACTACTGGCCCACAGCTACAGCTAATCCAGACGCACTTCAAACAGCAAAGCGCCATCTTGCCAGCGCTCGGCATCAGAACAGGCGATGATTTCACTAATATAAACAGCTCTTCAGGAAAACTGTACTTTTAAAGAAAATATGTTGTTAAAATTAATTATTTATTTTCGAAACGCAAATATCCATTGACGTGTTACCGAGGACACTATTTCTGTGATACACCGGCGACAATGACCTGCTGGCACGTCATGGTTTTGACAGTTTTCGGGTATTCCAGATCGATGTTAAGGTTCAAAATTTATTTTAAATTGCAAAATCGAGCTTAAGAGCTCTTAACAATGTTGGTGAAATAATCCCCAGGTCTCGTCAACCGTGCAATGGACAGCGTGGTTCCATCGCCTTGTTTTTGGATAGATTCCTTCGGGCATGCTTCTGCTGAGTTGAGATCCAAAAAGTAGTCCTTTCAGATTTAACACATTTCAAACAGGTTTTTGAAGTAGTTACTCGCTCCTAACAGCATAGGTTTATCATTTGTCACTCATCTTATTTATCTTTCTTGACAGTTATTATATATGAACGAAGACCGTCACCTTCTTGCTGTCTACTTTGAACATGCCTGATAAAATCTTGACAAGACAAGAGTTGCTAACAATTCAGATGGCGATATATGCAAGTTCATTTCGTGACTCATGTTTCGTAATAGCCTTGGACTATGTCACTGCAAGGCTATTTTACAACTTGTTATTTAAATGTCGCTTTTAAAACGCTGAACGTGGCATTTCCGATATTGAATCCGTTAAATGATTTCACGCACGGTTGGAGTTTCATTTTGCACTTTGCTTCGAATGATGACAAAGGTTTGCTGTGGAAGTATAATACGAAATGTATTATATTAGGTAAGCGATATTACGTGTAGATATAGTAAACATGACAAATGTATTTATACGATAACATCATAACACACGTCATAGTTATGTTTATTGTTATAATACAAGTCATGAGGTAGATAATGTTTTTCGTAATTATATTATTTCACGTTGTTATGGATACGGTTATGTTGTCAATTTTACACTCGTCATTGTACCGTTTTAATTTACATTGTCGTTCTTTGTGACTTAAGACATGGTTCAGCTTTTAAGGATTTTACGTTGCGATTCTGTTTGTATTATCATGGGTATACGGTGATGTTACTAATATGTGGGATTATGTCTGTGTACATGTGTGTGTGCCTGTGATATGGTTAGTCTTAAGCAGAACTGTGATAACTCTTAAATGAATAATCAAACTGTAAGTTTGATTTCTTATGGATGATTTAAATACAAAACAAACATTGTGGTTGTTATAATATGTTGTAAGTAAACATTATATGCACAGTTGGGGCATTGTACCTTTTAATTTTAAAGTGAAGTTTTTAGTAAAATTTAATTGATGTGTGATAAAATGGTTTAATAGGCAGCTTAACATAAACTAAATGTAACAACTTATGCATCATGCTGATGTGATTCTTTTGGACTAATAACATGTAATCAACAGGAAAAATTTAATAACGAACTTTTAAAGTAATATATTTATGTTGCTTTCCTGTTTAATTAATTGAATGTATCCTTCCCAAACCTGACACGGTTTTTTGCGACTGTAATGTTTCAGAATGTGTTTTGTTTTGTATTATGTTTCCTGAAGGCAAAATGTATTTATACTGTTTGAAGTGAAGTGTTTTGACGAAATGTGTACATAGAGAAGCTTGTTTGTTGAATTGATCTGCAGAGAGTATTGCGATGTCGGCAGAATATGAGGACAAGAGATACGGTGCCTTTGTGCAGACATTTAACGTAGAATGGCCGATGCACCATTTAAAAAAATTGAGAAAACAACTGAAACAACATTTCTTATATCAGGCCTTGACACCAAAGTGCCTTTGTAATGGTATCTGACAACGCTTTAACTTACTGTGTGACTAGTGAACATGTATACAAGCATATGCGTTTGCTTTCTGTTAATAAAGGTAGTTAATTTCTTACCCAAATTAGGATTGTTATAAACCGCTGTTTCGATTATACATTATGACCAAAACCGTGAGTTAATGGGGGGTGAACTTAATTACCCACCCCGTAATTGTTCACGCCGAACTATAACGGCGCAATTTGTTGCATCGTGAAAAATAATACCAGAGGAGTCGTTGCACTGTTCCGTATTTTAATGGCACATTTTGCGGGAAGACGCACGGCTCTTGTTAGAGCAATTATCTAAACCGATGGCTCTGTTGCGTTGGGACGACGTGAACCGCCAAGGGAACGGCTTGGAATGCGTGGTGATATCTCCAGAAACGGTCCTGTATTAGAAGCGCCGAACGGTATAATTCCCAAATTTCAGGCGCAACACTCGGGCGAACGTCCGCTAAACGACGCCATGTGGTGTTAATTGACTCTAATGGATGCCCTGTTGACGCAGTCGTGACGTTTCGATGCCCCAGCGCGCGCCGGTGAAGAACAAACATGCCACGCCGTCTTCAATACCGGTCTCCTTTATCACTGTATTTGGCGGCCGGCGCTGCCAGGTTAATTTCTCTACGTACACGTCGATGTAAGACGTGCGTAGCGCCTGACTCGTCCGTCAGCCTCTCGACCGATCAATCTACATGCCGCGGTGGGCGCGCGAGCTCGCGGGCGGCGTGACACGCCGATGGTCTAGGCGCTCCACGGGGCACCTCGAAGATCGACGATCGGTCGTGTGTTGAACGTATCACCACGGCGATGATGCACTTGCGTTTCTTTATCTACCTCTTGTTGCCTCTCCGTCTGTTCGTCTCTCCGCTCTCTTAATTGTACACCATGCAGTCTGCAGTTGTATCTTTCCGTTATTTTTTTAAACATGGGATTATTCATTGAACCTAGAGGCACACAACTCCACGCATATATCGGTCTCATCACCGCCTCCACGTAGCAACTGTAAGGTGGAACAAACCGTTCAACCGGATTGATACTCAATGTCCTTACGGGCTAAGGATATCGTTTTTGTCACTCGTACTTACCACCCGTTGTGACGATGTCTGAATAAGCCTTTTATGTATGGACTACGAAGCCGTTGCCATATATATAATGTATAAGTTTATATATATATATATATATATATATATATATAATATATATATATAATATGTGGTTCTAATTTTGTAAGTTTACGTGGGTGTGGGTGTGTATTATATATATATATATAATATATATATATATATATATATATATATATACAGCTGTTTATATATATATATATATATATTACAGCCTGTTTTTTTTATATATATATATATATATATATATATAAACACATAATATAACATATATATATATATATATATATAAGTTAACATATAAATCTAGAATTCCATGTGCTAAAGAAATTTACCTAAAAGTATAAAAACAAAATACAGCTGTATACGTAGAAAAAAAAAGATATATATATATATATATAATGTGTGTGTATACATATATATATATATATATATATATATCCAGCAGCCCCCGTCACCCAATTGTTTGAACAAAAATATATTCAGTTGGGAATGTTCATATATTGTGTTTTGGGCGGTTTTTATTATGGGTTGCTTAACTGGCCAAATGGTAGGCAATACAAATACTAAGCATACTTTAACCCTCGTGTATTGCGGGTGTTGCTTGGTGTTAATCTGTTGGTGATGTCCAAATTTGCCGTCGTCGCAGTTATTATTTTGTTAATGTTGGGTTACTTTTAATTTCGCTCTATGTAGATCAACGCATGTTTACCTAGGACATTTTGCGCATAGCCAAAAATTAACGGATTTCCGAACTGAACAAAGGCGCGAAACAAACAACTGTGACGTAATACGATTACGTAGAACGACAACAGACGGAAAATATGGATTACCCGGATGTGATAGTTATTTTTAGCCACTTTATACGAAACACTATAGTTGACCAATTAGTTGTCCATGTAAAGAGGCATTTAGAATGCATGGAAGTATTAGCAAAACACAACGTATGACTAAATGGCAAGTTATTATGTCCAGTCCTCAGGACTGCTCAAAGCGCTTTTCATATAAACGTTTGTAGTCGTCGGCACCTGGCTGTAGAGAATATTAGGAAATTGATATGCAGCAAAGCCCTCTAAATGCCCGCTATTAACAAATACTACAATTTATTAGTCACGTCTCGCTCCCTTCAAAGGATAAATGAGACATGATTGTAACGTACAATTGTGTTTGGAAGAGCGCTTTAGTGTAGTGGTTAGTACATGCGTGCCTCTCTGGTTTCGAAGCCTGGATCGAGAAACAAGGATATTTGGTCTAAAAACCTGGCTCTCAATATTGGGCACTGTATAGCTTTCGTGACCCAGATATTACGTTAATGTCGGTCCAGTCTTACGTCAAATAACGACTGAGAACGACACATCACCCCACTCGATGCAAGCAGAACAGACTTTGTTTGGTGACAACGTCTGATAAAGGTCTGACTAGGTGAATGAGATCCCACAAGATTGTCACTTTGTAACCACAATATCGACACACCGGTCAGTTAATGGAAAGTTGCTCGATAACCGGAAGCTAGGCCTACCACATGAAACCGACCAAGCAAACACGAAATATTCCTTCACGTGTTGTCACGCCCGACGAATTGCTACTCCCAGTCGTGCTTCGCTCTGCCCCGGGCCTAACCGTTCCCCCTCTAATTATCACCAGAACCGAAAATTGCCGCCACGCTAGCCGCCATGAAAGCACCGCGCGAGCAGAGCAAAGGATTCCCTATCCCTGGGTTATAACCACTTCCGGGTGCGCAAACATGCACGCACCCACGCACGTACGTACGTATAAATGAATATACCCACACTCGGACGTGTGCGATTACGTTTGACCTGATTTTGTTGACGTACGACCCGGTCATCGCGTGCACGTGACCTTTGACATTTCGAAAAAGTGGCAGACGACCATTTAATTGAGCTCCACAAATTTACGCGCGCTCCGCTGCCCGTCTGACATTCATCCACCACAGCGCCCGAGGATTTGGGCGCGAAAGACGTTTATTATTAAATTTCTCCACATTTTATGCAAGTTGAATAGGTGCAATAAATAAATATAACATTATAATAATAATATTATTACGTAACTTCTACTGAGCCTAACTCCTTAGAAACCAAGCTCAGAGGCGCATCAATACAAAAGGGTTAATCGATCTCAGAGCCAAAAACAAATCCAATTGTCATCAGATTGATTGATTGATACGCTAGGGGCTATGGTGGATACGCAAGGTTATAAAAGTAGGTTTTTAAATAACGGTGGAATTTAGCAATATTTTCAACTGATTTAATATTAGACAGAAGCATATTCCAAAGAGTAGGTGGTGAATCCACAGAAAAAGCCCTAGACCCAATACTAACATTGACTCTAGAGACAAAAAGACACATTGTATATATTAGGCATAATATTCTTTGACAAGGCCGAACGTTGTCTGTTCGCACGCGCACACACACACACACACACACACACACACACACACACACACACACACACACACACACACACACACACACACACACACAAAACACACACACACACACACACACACACACACACACACACACACACACACACACACACACACACACACACACACACACACACACACACACACACACACACACACACACACACACACACACACACACACACACACACACACACACACACACACACACACACACACACACACACACACACACACACACACACACACACACACACACACACACACACAACACAACACACACACACACACACACACACACACACACACACACACACAACACACACAACACACACACACAACACACACACACACACACACACACACACACACACACACACACACACACACACACACACACACACACACACACACACACACACACACACACACGGACAGCGAAATGCCAACACGGGGACGTGTTCTGGCCTTGGTAGCCCATGGTATACAGGAGACATCGCCGTATTGCGTCGCCCAGTTTACTCTACTTAGACCTAATTACGTCGAATGCGTAACGAGAGAAGCGCTGGCCGATCTCGTTTTCGAACAGCACGAAGCGACGAACACACAACCTGCTCTGTTGGACACGTCAGCCGACTAGTGCAGCCTTCCGATCCCTAATGAGGACATCTACAGTCGAACACCTTCGCTGTTGTTCGACCCATTTGCTGATAATTATTCCGTCCCGATTGCCTTATTGCCATTGTTTAGTCAGCTGCTTCTGTCAATCGTAATTTCGTGACAGGTCCGTTGTAGAACCGACCGAACTTGGCATGGACTCTCTTGTGGCGATACTCTTAGTTGATGTACTTACAAGTGTCTTTTTTCGCCGACATGAACACGGGATACAAGAGACGAGCAGCTCTTTGTATATCTTCCGATAGATCGAGGCAAAGTGACACACACACGTTGCCTCAATTCGGTGTTATGTAAAAATACACTAACGCGAAAATGGCGGTGGCCAACGTTGGGAAGAGGACATGCATGTAATAGTTCCTTGCCTATTCAGTCAGACCATCAACAGGTTGGCAGCTATTGTCCTAAGGCTGCTGGGACAACACGCCGCTTAAAAAGTCGTTTTTGCCAGAATCCGTCAAACTGAAATTATATTTCTGATCTTTGGATTTCAAAAGACCGTGAGCAAATGGATGACATATGGGTGGACCTCTATTCCACGTCGCTGTTGTCCACACGGCACAGCCCAGCTGACTGTATCTACAGTAGCAATCCAGTGGTATGCAAATAAATACAGGAAACAAACTGCCAATATCCGGAATGTTGCGAGAACATACAGGGGAGAGTCGTCAATGGTAAAGCAAACTTGGCCGACGATGATAATGTCGTATTATCCGTGTAACTGTGGCGCGTTATAAAACATGCATAAAACAACAACCATTTGTCGCTTGCCCCTCCGTCATTCTGACAGGTCTGTCGTGGTCGTGGTCGCGGTCGCGGTCGTCAACTGACAGCACCGAATATAGCAACACAGCGTTGACCAATCAGCAACGCACGAAGCCGTCGCCATAATAATATCCGCAATTACTACTTCCGGAAGTGTAAAGTGGGGTCGTGATAACAATACAATATTAGTGTCATATCAGCGTGAATATATGTCATTTATGTTGGTACAGCAAGCGCGGCTTTTGGTCTGAGCGGACGAGTTCAGTGGACCTCTCTATGAGCAAATTTGCGCAATTTCCTGTCGACATCGCACCGACACAGACCGGAAACACCCTATTCTCTCCCTGTCACACAGAAAGATATTGAACGATTTCAGCTCAACACATGGACTAGTGGAACTATGCTAACACAAGACATGCGGTCTAATATACATTGCTCCCATAACTACAGTAATTGAAGGAACATAATTACTGAGCACACAAAATCAGATGGCAAATACACATCCAGATATAGTAGTCTGGGAAGGCAACCCCTCCAATTGCACCCTTGTTGAACGTCGCCAAACGAACAATAAGATTTACTAGCGCAGAGACGAAATTATTATTGCTGTGGCTGAAAACCAGAGTTCCAGCACCACTCCACTATCGGATCACCACATCGCGGATGACGAAGATTGTGTGGAATTGACATTGATTTGGCGGCGACGTTCAGAAATGTTGAACAACAATCAAATAGTAAGGATATAGGAAAGGCATCAGCCGGGCTCCATTGACTACGCTCAATATGGTCCAGTATCTCATTCAGCACAGACACGAAACTATACACGCCTCTGTAAGTCAATAATCGTTATACCAACAACGATATGATATGCCTGTGAAACGTCCACATCACCAATGGTAAAGTGGTGAGGAGAGCAAGCATGGGTATGTCTGCGTGACATCGTTAAGACTGGGCGATGAAGACTAGTTGAACATATTCTACGCTTATCAAGAGATCGACTAGCACACGTAGGCATGGAGAGGGCGCCGCCTGAAGGTGGCAACTGAAAGAGAGGAAGGCAGATTTAACTATACTTAGCGTAAGACGTCCAACGAAAATCTGGCAGAAAAGGGAACTGCCTGGACTAAAGCCAAAGAAATTATCTGTAGATAGTACGTTTATAGACGATCCGTTGTCTTTACGAGAGAAAAACCACTTGTATCACTGTTTTCATAACAATTCAACATCTTGAAAACGTACGTATTTCATCGAGTGCTAATCCGCTTGTCTGTAGGGTTGTGACGCCACATTGGTGTGAACACAAATAAACTAAGCTCCTTCAGTTGTAAAACAAAATAAACAAGACTCAGGAGATAACTTACGAAGTGGGGGGCGGCGGTAGATTGTTCAGTGCCAGTTGGTGGTAATCGTAGTTGTGTACGTGTGTCTAAACAAACTTTGCAGTCGACTGTAGGTGATTAAGTCAAAGGGAAAAAGTCACAAAGAGGAAGAAACATTTGAAAGCTAAACCAATATATAATTATATAATTAATACCAAACACTATGCTGTAATATATAAATAAATAAATATATATGTGTGTGTGTGTGTGTGTGTGTGTGTGTGTGTGTGTGTGTGTGTGTGTGTGTGTGTGTGTGTGTGTGTGTGTGTGTGTGTGTGTTGTTTTGTGTGTGTGTGTGTGTTGTGTGTGTGTGTGTGTGTGTGTGTGTGATGTGTGTGTTATATATATATATATATATATATATATATATATATATATATATATATATATATATATATATATATATATATAACCATAAATTGATATCTTAAAATGAACATTGTATCTACGAGAGCAAACACTAGTTAATTGTTCACTTACCAGTGAAAATGACAAAGACTGGCGGCAATTCTACAGACTAAATATAAGAATAAAATTATGCACTGACGTTATTTCTTGTGACTTTGTTTCCGTTATTTTTTAACCTGTGACTTTACTGCCGTCCACCGTGCTGTCGTGTTCTAGATACAATTGCGAAGAAATACAATAAACAGCAGAACTGCAGGATATTATTGTTAATTGTTCAGCTAGTTTTCTCTGCATTGAGACAGACGAGCGTCAACATCCGGGTGCGGAAACAACGCGGCTCAAAATCTCACTTTGTTACAGAAGTTCCGAAACACGTAAAATAAGCTCCGTAGACAGCAAATAGGTTGTACAAACACACGTCTGCAAATAAAAGAGTGGCTTTTGGCACTTGTGCCGGAAATGTGGAGAGTTTGTAAGTACCAGTCACGACATGTAATGAGTTGTTGTCACAGGCTGTTTTTGTTCCTGCCTACTTCAAATTCGAGGTTGAATAAAGACGTGCCCCTGACAACGTATTTGCGGACTTTACCGGAACAAACCATTTTACTGCTGACAAGCGATGGCTGCTGTTGCGTAGATGGGTGCGTCATTATTATATCGAGTGACAAATGTTCATACAACGGTTGGTCGATCGATCGATCTGTCGTTTGAATGAATGAGTGAGTGAGTGAGTGAGTGAGTGATGATTGATTGATTGATTGATTGATTGCTTGATTGCTTGATTGATTGCTTGCTTGCTTGCTTGCTTGCTTGATTGATTGATTGATTGATTGCTTGATTGATTGATTGATTGATTGATTGATTGATTGATTGATTGATTGATTGATTGATTGATTGATTGATTGATTGATTGATTGATTGATTGATTGATTGATTGATTGATTGATTGATTGATTGATTGATTGATTGATTGATTGATGATTGATTGATTGATTGATTGGGATTGATTGATTGATTGGGGTTGATTGACTGATTTATGTATATAGTAAATACATTTTATTGATCAAAAGTATAAAACGAAAGTATATTTCAATTACAGCTGTAATAAACAAATGACAAATACAAATATTTTGGTGATAAGTTTAAAAAGAACAATATTGATGTAAACATATGTATAATGTCATATTAGTCCTTGGTCAACAATTTCTGGCAGGCTAAATGACAAATACAAATATTTTGGTGATAAGTTTAAAAAGAACAATATTGATGTAAACATATGTATAATGTCATATTAGTCCTTGGTCAACAATAACAATTTGTTACAACAAGATACGAATGACGGAGACTTGGCGAGCGAGGCTCTGCACCTGTCAACGAGCGACGAGGCCGACCGACCGACCGACCGACCGACCGACCGACCGACCGACCGACCGACCGACCGACCGACCGACCGACCGACCGACCGACCGACCGACCGACCGACCGACCGACCGACCGACCGACCGACCGACCGACCGACCGACCGACCGACCGACCGACCGACCGACCGACCGACCGACCGACCGACCGACCGACCGACCGACCGACCGACCGACCGACCGACCGACCGACCGACCGACCGACCGACCGACCGACCGACCGACCGACCGACCGACCGACCGCCGACCGACCGACCGACCGACCGACCGACCGATCCGACCGACCGACCGACCGACCGACCGACCGACCGACCGACCGACCGACCGACCGACCGACCGACCGACCGACCGACCGACCGACCGACCGACCGACCGACCGACCGACCGACCGACCGACCGACCGACCGACCGACCGACCGACCGACCGACCGACCGACCGACCGACCGACCGACCGACCAGACCGACCGACCGACCGACCGACCGACCGACCGACCGACCGACCGACCGACCGACCGACCGACCGACCGACCGACCGACCGACCCACCGACCGACCGACCGACCGACCGACCGACCGACCGACACATCCGACCGATCACCGACGACCACCCACCGACCACCGACGACCCACCGACCCGACCGACCGACCGCCGACCGACCGACCGACCGACCCGACCGACGACCGACCGACCGACTCCACACCGACCACCGACCGACCCGACCGACCCGACCGACCCACCGACCCACCGACCCGACCGACCCGACCCACCGACCGACCCACCGACCCACCGACCCACCGACCGACCGACCGACCGACCACCGACCCACCGACCGACCGACCCACCGACCCACCGACCCACCCACCGACGACCACCGACCGACCCACCGACCCACCGACACCGACCGACCGACCGACCGACCGACCGACCCACCGACCCACCGACCGACCGACCGACCGACCACCGACCGACCGACCGACCACGACCGACCCACCGACCGACCGACCGACCGACCGACCGACCGACCGACCACCACCGACCCACCGACCCACCGACCCACCGACCGACCGACCGACCACCGACCCCGACCGACCCCCACCGACCCACCGACCACCGCCCACCGACCCACCGACCCACCGACCCACCGACCCACCGACCCACCGATCGACAACGGGGGACTCGTTAATGGATTGGAGCTCACTCGATACGCTAATTGGGAGTGAATCCTGTTAAGGTGTCGCCTTGGGAATTCTCACCTTTCTGTTCCCAGCGCCCGATGGTTAGCGCCGCTGTCTGTCAAAGTAGGATGTTAATTACTAATTGCAAAATTGCTTTTGTTGTTTCGGAAACCGTTCGCGAGATTGCCATCGTCGTTTGTCGGACAGCTATCTGCACGGAGGCGAGATGACGCGATAAGCTTTATCTCTCAACCCCCCGCAGCGTCGCTTTTCGCCGCTATTCAGTTTAAATACCTCTAGTTGTCTGTCGTTTTGCTATTTGCCCAACTCTGATTTCCATTATGGGAAACTTATTCATATATTTTTTCAGATGACGAACTGTTTCATTTATTACAGATACCCGATTTTCTAAAGCAACGTGAATCAACAGCGTCCGTCTTTCATAATGTCTGCGCACACGTAATGTTTCGAGAAAATCGAAACCACTATGCTTTAATAAAACAAATAAAACAATGCACGTTGTGTCCGCGTCGACTATACAGAAAAATATCTTACAAATAAAACAATTTTGTCTTTGTCTATTCCGAGTGGAAAGCGTTGCCTTTGACACGGCTAATAAGTGCTAACAACTGTAAGTTGTATAACTATTGGCCGCGACGACCACAGTAGAGACGAATACTCGCCGGGTGACACGAATTCTGCTGCGCTCAAATAGTGCTAAACGGTGTGGCGTGAACATAACGTAGAACAGAATCAAGTGGATCTTGACGTGTAGGTTTAATGACAATCGGAGGATGAGTTGATTGCACGAGACGCGACGGGACGTGACGTGACGTGACGCGACGCGACGCGACGCGGGTGTTTACTGCGGGCGAGAGCGAAGCGGCAGCGGCCAGAGAGAACAGGGACGCCAGGCGTTGGCATGAGCGGCTCGTCGATTGGTCGAACGGCTGAACCACCGTCCTGTCGTCTGCCTCTTGTTGATTCCACTGGCCGCTGACGGCGCCGCTGGGGGCGCGTCCGTCAGTGAGCGAAGACCGCGTAGTGTTGAATGCACGCACATCACAATCGCGCAGGAGACGACTGGAATCGCTTGTACTCTCGAATATAGGCGCCGGACGTGAATTTCTCGGACAGAACACTGGACGTCACCGCTATGGAATGTTGCTTCGTGATCGCGTTGGGTGGAACACGGCCTGCTCTGACGGGGGAGGTGGCAACGGTGTAATTCTCGGAGTCTCGGACTCCTGCAGAAGGTCGTCGCGGGTCGGTCGTGGACGATGTGGCGACTAGTGCTGGTGTTAGCGGCCTTTGCCGGGTGCGTTCTGGGCGGGCGCGGTACGCAAGAGCCCGGGGTGCGGGGATCCCTGCGTGCCATGCTGGGGTTAGGTTTGGGGACGCCGCCGACGGGTGAAGACAGGGCAGGGAGGTCGGCGTATATGATGGAGTTGTACAAGCGATACACGAGTGAAGGCGCAACGAACGGAACCGAAGCAAACACAGTGAGGAGTATACAGGCGACCGTCGGTGAGTACCTGGAACCTCTCCCGTCTCCACCACCCACCCCTCTCTCTCTCTCTCTCTGTCTCTCTCCCCCCCTCTCTCTCTCTCTCCTCGCT
>JAODUO010000099.1:52500-57500 GCA_025642075.2 Ridgeia piscesae | reverse complement strand
CCGTGCGCGCACGCGCGCCAACAGGGCACAGTCGTGTCCCGTTGAATATAGGCGCCGTTTTTGTAGTGGACCTGAGAACAGAACTTGTCATTCTGTTACTGTCATAGACTCATACACCGTAGAGGTGTAGACGTAGTTAGGCCCTACGAAATGTGTAATTGCTTAGTCTTTTTGATGTTGTAACACTGGAATTAACCTAGAATCGTCGGATGTGCGTCATTTGTTACCATCCCAAATACCCTACGTGCTAACTAACAATTGACGTAGACATCAGTAGCGTTTTAATTAGGACAACTTAAGTACGATATGTTGTTGATACGTCCTCTTGGCATCCTGTCGTCAGTGGTGATGTTGGCCTCGGGTATCGTCGTCTTTATCGTCGTCATTTCTTTCCTCACATTAACAAAATCTAATACATAAAACAATTGAGTGGCAACGTGGGAATTGTAAGCGTGCCAGAGGCAAGTTAGAATATGGTGGGATTTGTTGATCAAAGGAAGCAAAAGCACAATAAGAGGGTGTAACAGAGGACTACACCGGGCAGGTGGATGTCCAAAGACCGGGTGAACAGAAAAGGGAGGAAATGTGTCCACCAAATCCAGTTTGCGACGGTTATAATTATGCTGTTACGTCGGAAAACACCGGCGCTCGTCAGACACACGCCGCCATATTGGCTCCACAATAACCGTAGACGGGATAGTTATACTAATTAACTTGTTTACGTTGGCATTAACCGACCAGACGTATCACCTACGTGGACTGGGTTTGGAAGTTAGTATGTCATATGTGTTTTTCGACCTACATTCCCCGGGTAAGTTTGTCCTGTGTCAACCGATGTAGATAAACAGAATGTGTTGACACAGACGTGTCGTGAGTTGTCACGGGTGTGTTGTCAGTCGAAACTGCACACACGGCAAGTGGCCGACGAGTGACAATTGTGCAGCCATTGTCAAAACATTGCGATGTATTACACGTGACGTCATTTGCCAAAAGAGAGAGGCTAACGACGTCACAAGGTTGTTTAGCTCCAAGTCCAATATTCGAGTTTCACGGTGAGTGTAACTAGATAAATAATTACGTCCTTGAAAGAAAACTCCGTGTGTGTGTGTGTGTGTGTGTGTGTGTGTGTGTGTGTGTGTGTGTGTGTGTGTGTGTGTGTGTGTGTGTGTGTGTGTGTGTGTGTGTGTGTGTGTGTGTGTGTGTGTGTGTGTGTGTGTGTATGTATATATATATATATATATATATATATATATATATATATATATAATATATATATATATATATGACGCCACACGACGCTTCACTAATCTCTACGCTGTATACTATATAAACAAAATCTTAATAAACGAGTCTTTCTACGATTCTTGCCAAAGTAATAGTTATACAATAGACGATAATACAATGGTTTAGCAAAACTAAACAAATTTGCTGGAATGCGTTTAATATTTAGCCCCGTAACCCCCGTTTACGACTAACTGAACTGACAACGCAACGCCCCGTCGCCTTAACGTGTGACTGTGTCTTATCAACAAGTTGTCATTCGTGTTATCGCTATACACTCGAGATAAAAATAACAACTAACACCCGCACATATGTACTTACTTTATTTATTTGCTCGCTGGGAGCATAGACCATCGACCAAGGAACGCCACCGTTTTCTGTCCGTGGCCATCCTCTCCATTTCTCTCCTGGTGTATCCCACCTCCTTTGTTTCTTTTTCCGTGTCTCTTTGCCAGGTGTTTCGTGGCCTATCTCTTCGCCTCTTCCCTGGGGGGTTCCATGTGATGGCTTGACGGGTGATGGTTTCTGGAGGTTTCCTGAGTGTATGTCCTATCCCCCTCCACTTTCTCTTCTTTATTAAATTTTATATGGGTAGTTGCTTGGTCATTTTCCAGAGTGTAGTGTTGGATACCTTGTCTGTCCACTTCAGGTGTAGAATTCTACGCAGGCATCTGTTGATGAAGGTCTGTATTCTGTTTAGTGTCTTCTGTGTACTTCGTCATGTTTCCGAACCATAGAGTAAAACTGCCTTGACATTTGAATTGAATATTCTCAGTTTGGTGTTAGTTTTGATTTGTTTTGCTTTCCAAATTGTTCTCAACATGATGAATGCAACTCTTGCTTTGACTTTTTGACGTCTTCTTCTGTGTCTCCATGTTTGTTGATTGTACTGCCCAGGTATGTGAATGACTCTGTCTCTTCCAGTGGCTCTCCGTTCATTGTAATGGGGTTGTTGTTCTTTGTGTTGGCTTTCATAATCCTTGTCTTGCTTCTGTTGATGTTGAGTCCTAGCTGTGTTGACACTGTGTTTAGCAGCTCTGTTTTTTCCTGCATCTGTTGATGGCTGTGTGAGAGGAGAGCGAGGTCATCCGCAAAGTCCAGATCCTCCAACTGGCTCCCAGGTGTCCACTGGATCCCATTTCTTCTATTTGTCTTTTTCATGATCCAGTCTATGGCGAGCAAGAATAAGAATGGTGATAGAAGACACCCTTGCCTCATTCCTGTCTTCACCATGAAGGAGTCTGTAAGTTGTCCTGCAAGAATGACCCTGCATGCCATATCTTCGTAACTATTTCTTATCAGAGATATAAGTTTATCCGGTATCGCGTAGTGCTGTAGAAGCTTCCACAGCGTATCTCTGTCGAGGCTATCAAATACCTTCTCGAAGTTTACAAAGTTTATATACAGGGATGAGTTCCATTCCATTGATTGTTCAACAATGATTCGCAGTGTTGCTATTTGGTCGGTGCATGATCTGTCTTTGCGGAAGCCAGCTTGGTGGTCTCTGAGCTTGGCATCCACCCCTGTCTTCAGTCTCTCCAAGATGACTTTGTTGAGGACCTTTCCGGGTACTGATAGGAGCATTATCCCTCTGAAGTTCTTACAATCTTGCATATCTCCTTTCTTTGGGAGCTTCACAAGGTACTCTTCTTTCCATTCAGTTGGTATTTCTTCTTGCTCCCATATTTTTTCGAATAGATCATGCAGTATCTCTGTGGAGGTCTCTATGTCAGCCTTGATTGCCTCGGCAGGAATTTTGTCTGGGCCTGAAGCTTTCCCTCTCTTCGTGTGATGGATGGCTTTCTCAATCTCTGCCTTACTTGGTCTTTCGCAGTTTATCTGGAGTACTTCTTCAGCTGGTGTGATGTCTGGAGGGTTCTGAGGTGGTGGCCGGTTTAGCAGTTCTTCAAAATGTTCCCTCCATCTCTTCAACTCAACTGATCTTCATCACTGGTAAGAACATTGCCATTCTTATTTTTGATGGGTCTGTCTGTACGCTCGTACTTTCCTGCTAATTTTCTTGTTATATCATACAGTTGTTTCATGTTTCCTTGGGCTGATGCATCCTCTGCTTCCTTGGCTAGGTCTTCAATGAAGTTTGCCTTGTCTGTTTTTACGCTGTTCTTAACTGCTCTGTTTGCCTCTGTGTACTCTTCCTGTGCTGCTGCTTTTGCTGCTCTCGTTCGAGTGTTGTTAATTGCACCTTTCTTTTCCTTCCTTACTTGCACTTTGTTGACAGTGTCTGCAGAAATCTAGTATTTTTGTTGGTATTTCTTCTTTCCCAGAACTTCGCTGCATGTGCTGGTCCACATCTCCTTAATCTGTTGTCGTTGTGTGTCTATGTCCATGTTTCATTCGTCAAGAATATCTTTTAGGGCTTCGTATTTGTTTTTGACTGTAAGTCGGAAGGTCTCTGTTGTTACCCTGTCCTTTAGGAAGTCCACATTGTACTGCGTTCTGGTGCTCCTCTTGACTTCTCTCTTCTTTAGCTTCATCTTCATTATGGCCAACACTAGATGGTGGTCTGAGGCTTCATCTGCCCCTCTCTGCACTCTCACATCCTGCTGGATCTTCTGAACGTCCGTCCTATGCAGATATGGTCTATTTGATTTTATGTTCTGTGGTTTGATGATACCCAGGTTGCCTTATGAATCCTGCGATGCGGGAACACGCTGCCTCCGATGAACATGTTGTTAAATGCACAAAAGTCAGCCAACATCTCGCCATTTTCATTCATTTTGCCAAGTCCCTGTCTGCCCATGACTTCTTCGTATCCGCTGTTGTCTGATCCGATTTTGGCGTTCAAGTCTCCCATGAGTATTGTCATGTCCTTCTCCTTCAGTTTGTCACACAATGTCTGCAGTTTGTTGTAAAAGTCCTGTTTCGATTCTTCATCCTTGTCGTTTGTGGGTGCGTAGCACTGAATGATGTTGAGCTTGATGTTTTCTGTCTTTGTTTTGAACAAGGCATAGATGATCCTTGGTCGCGCTGCTTCTCATGCAGTTAATGAGAGCATTCTGTGCCTCATGTGACAGCATGAATGCCACGCCTTCTGTGTGATGTGCATCTTCCTCGTCATGCCCCGAGTACAGAATCATTTCTCCCGTATTCAGTCTGACTTGCCCCGACTGTGTCCACCTCGTTTCACATAGCCCTAGTACTGTGATGTTGTAGGCCCGTCGTTCCCTTGCTATTTGGGCTGCTTTGTTTGCTTCGAACATGGTTCTCACGTTCCATGTTCCGATTTTCTAAATGTTCTTGGAAGACAAGAAGGGTATCGGCGATGTAGCTTCCTTGCGGCTTTCACTGCATGGCGTCATACTCTCCACAGGAGGCCCTCCCTCTCCCAAGTTCAGTACAGTTCCTTTGGTCGATGTTTTCGTAACAATCTGTTTTTTCTTCGAGAAAGGGTTGTTAGACCTTTCCCCAACCTTCCTCTTTTCTCAGCCGGGCTTGGGACCGTCCATGGCACATATGTACTAAATACAAAGCCGGTGTACCGGGTGCATAACACCGTTTACAATTACTCCAATTTAACTAGAATGAGGATGATTAAAATAACTAATACTAATAATATAAATATTATTTTAATAACAAACTGATCTCCTATATCATGATTTGTAGAAATCAATGATAAATAATCCTTTGTTCGATTATCTTCAAAATAATAGTCATCAAAGTAGACGACAGTAGGCGAAAGTGTGTGTGTGTGTGTGTGT
>JAODUO010000099.1:42500-47500 GCA_025642075.2 Ridgeia piscesae | reverse complement strand
GAAACACGTACACGCGGACGCCCACGCAGTTGACATATCTTTGAATTCCAGTATTTATAGTATTATAATAATGACATGTATTAATTCGAAATTGGGAAATCAATATAATATATATATATATATATATATATATATATATATATATATATATATATATATATATATATATATATAATATATATATATATATATATATATATATATATATGTATATATATATATATATATATATATATATATATATATATATATATATATATATATATATATATATAGATATATATATTAATTACAAATCGTATGAATTGATTGTCATAAAATCGTATTTATTTATTGTATATGTAATATGTATGCATGTAGTTGTCGATCCGTCCGTCCGTCCGTCCGTCCGTCTGTCGTTCCATCTGATACTCCACTGTGACGGTCGTAGCTAACGGAGTCGCCGCCGTGTTTCAGGTCGCGTGGGCGGTCGGCGAGTGTTCCTCTTCAACGTGAGCTCGGTGAAGGAGTCGGAGGAGATGCTCAAGGCGGAGCTGCACGTCTACCGCAAGAAGAAGAAGCGACGCTTCGCCATCGCCATCAAGCTGAGGCGACTGAGCGGCGGCCGCCTGCAGGAGCTGGGCAGTCCTCGCGAGATCTCGCGAGAGAGCTACGGCTGGCAGTCGCGCGACGTGTCGGGCGACGTGAGCGCGTGCATGACGGAGCGACGCCGGCGAAATCTCGTACTGGTGGCGACGTTCTCGGCGAAGCGGCGCAACGGTCGCCAGGTGGCGCTGCGCATGGCGAAGTTCATGCGTCACATGTCGCCGCCGTTCCTCGTCGTGTTCTCGAAGGACGCACAAAACATCACGTTGGACCAGATCGACACTCGGCGCGGAGACGACGGCATGGACAGCTCTTTCGTCCACCCAGAGAGTGGCCGGGCTGAGAGATTCGGTGGCCGACAGACGGTCAAACGGGGCGCTGACCCAGACGTGGACGAAGCTACGTCGGACGGATTCGCCCGCTCTCGGAGGTCGATATTCGACAACGAGATCCCGGAAGATCCGACGAAGCGTGTCGTCGATCCCCCGTCCGACTACAGCGTGCCGCGCTCGCATCCCAGCATCCTACAGGGCCGGACGCAATACCGGAAGCGTGTGTCGAAATCGAGGTTGCTTCCGTACCCGCCCGAGTTCGAGCGCAGGCGCAGGCGGCGGAAGCACAACCGGAAACAGAGACGCCGGAACCGCCTGACGTACGGCATGATGGGACCGAGGTGGGGCAATCGCGACGGCGCTGCTAAGGCGTTCAATGACGTCAGCGACTCGACCGATACTGCGCATCTGTGTCGGCGACGGAAACTCGTCGTGGACTTTGCCGACATCGGCTGGAGCGAGTGGGTTATCTCGCCCAAATCGTTCGAAGCACACTACTGCGCAGGCGCCTGTCCGTTTCCGATGGCTCAGGTATGTACTTCCGTTTTTAGAATTGTATCAATCTTACGTAACAGACCGATGTGTTCATTTAAATTAGCTCACACACACTTCATAAGGCATTTTTCGTTCTGGTTTCCAAAGATGTCGTGATATTATTTCCGTCAATCGTACATGTTTTTCTCGTGAGTTCTCGTCAGGAACCATAACATAATAATCACGCTTTCATTCGCTCTCAACCGTAAATGGATTGACAGTTTTGGGGTTCAAATCATGTTGCCATTGTTTCTCGAACTTTGCGTAATTTTTCATTCACACAACGTCACTTCAGTTCAGTCATTAGTATCTGGTTTTTGCACATCTGTGTAAGAATTGTATTTACGTGAGATGTGCTAATATTTTCAGTTTAGGGTTAGGTTGAATGCAACTCTCTTCTGCCGCCATGTCGTTTTATGATATTTTGCCATTTTCATTCATGGTCCGGTTCCTACGATTCGAAAGAGCTGCGTACACTTTCGTACACGGACAGAAGGCACCTTCGCTGTACGTTTTATAGGCTTCCACCCAACAAACATTCATCTAGAAGGTGGGAACTATTATGCAGATGAGTTATTCATTTTCATATTACAGTAATTTGGAAAACAAAGTGAAGACCAATTGCATATGGTCTCGTTATCACTCAACACGGACGGTAAACGAGACTCACTTGTGTGCCCTGTTGAGAAGAGTGCCATTTAGTATGAGGAGAGGTACCGAATAGTCACCACTTCCGGTGTTGCATGCGCTCACTCCGGCATTGGATAAAGTATGTTGCATGTGTATATGTGCAATACTGATGTCAACTACTTATTACCAACGCACATTAACTACCAACAGTTATCGTCAAAACCTTAAAACACACTACATGTCTAAGTGATCAGCTATGCCCGTTTTCCAAACCATTGTAATGTTGTGCGCATGCGCCCGCATCGTTGCAAAACACTGCGACACCGCGCGTCTTCAAGTTCAACGCTGCGAACGCGGAAGTAAATAACGACTCGTTCCCACGCGCTCTCGAAATCTTCAAGAGGCACGCTTGCGCTGCACTTGGTAATGGCACGAGAACTAACTGTTTTGTTGGCCTTTCAACCGGCGCTGTCGTCGCAGCTGTCTGTGCCGTCGACAGGCCACTGGCTGGCGGCCAGGAACCGGCGGCGTCGTCGCCATCGACGGCGGCGTCAACATCGACCGTTGCCGCCATCCATCGCCGGGTCGTGCCATGCCGCGCGCGCTACTTCAAACGCTTAATAAAACCGGCAGACGTTGAATTATGCCGCCGTCGCCGATGTGGCGCGTGCATCGCTGGGAAACCTTCTTCCAGCGCGCCTCCGTCGCTTCCCGCGCCGACAACCCGATGCCTTCCCGCCCGTCACGCTGTCCCGGTCCACCACGGGTCTGATTGGGCGAGAACCATTTTCAAAGATATGGAAAACATCCGCATACTGACTGGACCTAGTCACCTAGCTACACGAACTCCAGTGTTAATCTGATTGTAATTAACTATTATTTCGATTACGGCGGAACTATTTAAAGGGATACTCCAGTCAGGGAGAGGTTCACAGTATTAACTTACATGTGTATACTATATTGGTTGTGCCTAGTAATTGTGCACAAAGAACGTTAATAAACAATTAGTTACAGATCCAGGGCGCTGCCATCTTGAGACTTATGCGCCAGTGACGTAAGCCGAATTGTTTACGTCATTGGCGCATTATTAAAAAGGCAAGGATTGGCGGAATCTTCGCTAATAATTGTGATAGTGACGTAAGCAATCCGCGACGAACTGGATACATCAAATACCGTTGGACAGACGTAAGATGTTCGAACGTGCATGTGCCAGAGACGTAAGCGGTTTACGTCACTGGTGCATAAGTCTCAAGATGGCAGCGTCCTGAATCCAACATGGAGTGTTTCTTGTACAATTATACTATAATTAATTGTTTATTAACGATCTGTGTGCACAATTACTATACACAACCAATATATTATACAGATGTAAGTAAATGCTATGAATCTCTCACTGACTGGAGTATCCCTTTAAGATGGCGGAAGTATATTTACGCTGATACAAAAACAGTGCATTCCGCGGTTGGAACTCTACAACGTTTTGAAATGTAATAGTCAGCAAGTTCTCAAACCGAATGTAGGAAATAAAATCACAATACAAAAGTCACGATAAATAATCACAGGAAATACATTCACAGGGATGAAAAACACTATGTCAATGTATGATTAATGCTAATCACTATACTATAATATGCATTCGAAAAACACAAATTGATATAATATTTAACATAAACCTAAAACGTTGCAGAGTAAAATACAATTGTTTTGTATTTATTTCTAGCAATTCTTGCTGTTTTTCTTGTCAAAAATGTGAAAAACTGTTAAAATAAACTGTACGTTAAAATATGCTCCAGTGCGCTAAACCGAACGATAGTGTTTGTGTAGTTATTTTGTGACTTTATTTCCTGTGACTTTTTCCTAGGCAGCGCAGTGACTTTATTTCCGTGACTTTTTCATTGTGATTTCATTTCCGCCCACACTCAAACCACCCGAGACGACTTAAAAAAAGTCTAAATCTACGGCCTAAATCCCAATTGGTCAGCAAGATCACATGCAAACTTTCAGCGAGAGACATGTGAATTTGACAGAGACATTGGTCGACATATATACATAGAAACACTGTTTTATAATACTTATCTAGACGTCATGTTGCTATGATGCGTTCGTTAGGGCGCGTGCAATGACGGCAGAAGTAGTGTTTACGTCATCGCCTGTATTTCATTTAGCTTAAAACTGAATGAAAACAGACTGCGACGATAGAGAATAATTTTTTATAAAAGAAAACATTTTTTGTAAGTATATGTATTTCAAATGAAGCGTGTCACAGGTACATCAAATAGGTTGAATGTATGATAATAGGCCAATACATGATTGATGTTTGTTTCATTTTAATTCTCTTGAACGCCACGGCGGCTGACATTGTTATCGCGTCTTTCATAGCGTTCTAGATATGTTTGGTAGCGATACTCACTATAAAAACTGTATGAGCAATTATGAACAGTGACAAGACAATCTTTTGTGAACTTTATTCCAACGTTCTGTCGTGTATTCTCGAAGAAAAGTCCCCAAACACAATAATATTATAGTATCGTTAATAATGATATTGTTTTATTAGGTTGCATCCCTACTGAATTTGATGTTGCACACTATATTGGTATTTTAATAATTAAACAATTTCTATAGCGTCTGTATCCTTACAAATTCAAGCTCAGATGCGCAACAAACAAATTCATTTGGCGTAATCATAAAAGGGACGGGCAAAAGTCGTCATTGGAGCATGGAACCGCCGTAAATATGGTTGAAAACCAATTACAAACAAATCTGTTTTTGAGGGTTTTTTTAAACGAAAGGTGGATATACTTTCGGAAGATTTTTTATTGTAATAAGGAGTTGGTTCCAGATTGCTGGCGCTGCTACAGAGAAAGCACCGTTGTCAATATTGAGCTTAGTTTTAGGCACAAACATTAGTTTGGAAACGTA
>JAODUO010000099.1:27500-37500 GCA_025642075.2 Ridgeia piscesae | reverse complement strand
GTTGCGCTATATCAAAGGCGTGGCTATAGATGTTTGCATTAAAAAAAAACGTTAGTAATACGGACATCGCTATGGATATCTAACAATAAAGGTGTACTACCTTTTTAAAGCCAACTGAAACGCTATATCAAAGGCGTGGATATAGAAGTTTACATAAAAAACCCACGAGTATCCATGCTTATTATATTTATTGAGTGCGTTCGTGGGGCGGCTAGATGTTGTTGAGCAGCACTGAGAGACCCTCTTGCAACGACCATAGAAACACCTCTTGACTCGAGCGCTACTTTGGCGAAACGCTTTGGTGAATGACTACTACCCATAGGACACGTTTTTGTTAAGTTGTTGTTAAGACTGTTGTTAAGCCAGCGAAATTTAGACCTGACCTAAGGGTAGACACGATTAGACACTTATAAGTGTGTAACTTCACGTCTACTCCCTTTCAAGACATATTTCGTCATGAATGTATACCATACCACGTGACTTATTATGTACTTGACTTGTTTTGTTTGTTTTTCATGTTGTGTGTTTTGAAATAAATTGATTAAATTGAAAACGGTAGGGATCTGTCTGTTAGAATATCACTGGCTTTTACAAAATGTCGTAAGTATTGTTGACTTGTCATGACGAATCCGTGTGCACCAGAACATAACGCATTTGTCTTCAGTGTCATCCTACTTTCTGCTGGTTTCTGCCATGCCATCGCGATGCCATCTTCAGTTTGTTACATCTCCGTTCATTTGTCTGACCCCTCGATCTCCCACGACCAAGACCCGACTATGAGTATCTGTCTCATCAGTCAGTACCCAATTACGTTATTGTCTATAGTTTCTGTTATATCCCGTGTCCTCGTTCTTGCCTTTCCACTGCCTTTATACTTATGCTAAGTTATAGCCTAAAACAATATAACAATAAATGAAAAAGTCGCTTATTCGGGTATTGTGACGTCATAATTACGCTGTACGACTCGTAACAACGTCTCCAAGATGGCGTCAACAGTTACCTCCAGATTACGGTTATTGCGTGTTACGGTTATTGCGGAGACGGTTATACGAACGACAAGAACGATAACAAGGCAAAATAGGAATACATCGCAACCGTTGCGGTAAACTAGAAATCGATACTTACGCTGCGAGCGAAGTGAAGGACATGTCCAAACAAATTACCAGTCACGTCCGGTCGACGGGAACTGTGGCGAACTGTTTTGATATATCATATGTAATCACCCCTGTTTACTATTCATCACGCCCCGGGCCAATCAAAGGTGCAATTCTGTAGCATTATGTACAGGTTAAATTTCATAGTTACAGACACCCCTACGTAAAACAAACTGTTTATAGAGGCCTGCTGGAATCGGTCGATTACAGTAGCCAGTTGTTCAGTCCGCGGTTGCACGCAAGTGGATAGTAATAACCACAGATTCAACTCAAAGCAGGGTTCGTGACAATATATAGCGAGTGTATAGTTTCTGTATATCATACACCGTGAACTAAACTTCTCATGAAAATAACCCAAGACACATCTAGAAAAAATTCTTCTTCAGCACAACAAAACCCGAATACAGGCAAACAATCTACTGTTCTTTTGAGATAGGAGATAAGGTACCACAACTGGGCCAAAAGAATATGGACCGTGAACGTGACCGAGAATATAAAAGGAAAAATAAGGAATTGGATTTTTTTGGACAAGTGCGAACATATAACATGAAAATATAGGAATATTATAGGCTCTTCATTTGGAAGCAGATCAGATGTACAGATAACTAATGAAGAGGCTGAGACAAAGAGCATGGAAACAAAAGAAGTCGGTAGAAGAATACAATACTAAGATGGACATACGGCTTAAAGCAAGAACTTGAAAGGGCAGATGCAAACAACCAAGAAATGTGGAGATTTAGTGCATTCGAATGAGGGTCTTTATGAGTAGGACAAACTAATGTAGGCATATTGGTATGAGTTGGTTGTGATGTATAATATTAACACATTTGGTGAGTAGATGTAGTTAATGTTTCATACTGGTTGCCTGTTAAACAGAGTACAAATCTGTTAAAGCAACGTTAACCAATTACATTAATTTGAAAGATATTCGTGTTATTAACCTAGGCGTGGATTTAGACATAGTAACTACGACATAATTTATCGTTCATTGTAACAATTATTTTGTTCTCAAACTTTGTTGCTGCCTTTGCAAATTTTGCACTATTTTCTACCGCCAGGGCAGCGTCGTCACATTGTTTTGCATTAGAATGGAAACAAATGACATTCTGTCAATACATTTCACATTTTTGGGCATGTCACCAAAAGAGAGTCAAGATGCACTAATAATTGCTATTTACGATGTGTTCTGTATGATTGTTTGCAGAAACTTCGCCCGTCCAACCACGCGACGATACAAAGCCTCGTGCAAGCCGTGGGGCTGTACACGGATGTGCCAGCTCCCTGCTGCGTACCGGAAGCACTGTCGTCCGTCACGCTGCTTTATTTTGACGAGAACCAGAACGTCGTACTAAAGAACTACCCTGCCATGACGGTCCAGTCGTGCGCCTGCCGATAGTCGCCAGGGGCGCACAGTTCGTTCAGCTGGACTGTGCGAAAGAGGGCGGCACTGTCGATAAACATTCGGTAGCGCCGCCACACGGCGTGGGAGGCGAATTTAAAAGTAAACAGACTGGAGACGTTACCCAGCATGTGTTTTATTTTCTGCGCGGTCATCCCGTGAAACGTCACCAATGTCAGTGTGGATATCCGACGTTTACCGCAAATTGGTAACAAGTTTACTGGTATTTGGTAGCAAGTCGACAAATGTTGGAGACCCGCAGCGACGCTGCCGCCTTCAACTGAGCGATATGGCGCCCTCTTGTGAATAGCCTGAAAACTAACGAGCCAAGGAATGACTTGAATGGACCATAAGTGGTTCTGTTGGAAGTTAGTTGCTATTTAACATTGTTGGTGCATGGGTCAGATCCGTTACGATACGGGTGTTTAACGAAATAACGACTATATGGAGAGCTAACCATTTAGGGGCCGATCCGAGAAGGTGTGCTGCACTAGTTTGTGATAATTTATGATGAAATACCTCAACGTCTGCTGCAAATATGTGTCACTGTTTGCACACCTGGCTTCTGCATTGGTACACGAGAGCCCAGCGAGTTAGGCGAAGCGTAGTTGTGCGTTAATCGGTAAGCGAGTGGTGCTGGCATGAACAGATCAATGCACACAACTAAAACGAGTATTTTCCGTCCGCTAAAACGTGTTTTAATCAACCTTTTTTCTGGTTAATGATACTCTTTCAGAATAAACAAGTTAAGTTGTATGGCAGTTCGCCCCTTTTCGAAATCATTGATCCAGGACCGAAGCCATGGTGATAATGTAATGGCATCAGAAAGCTGAAACCCCGTCCTTCTTGTAGTACGGCACACAGCGGATTAAGGTAAATTGGGTGTGTAAAAATTGATCAATAGATAAAAACCGGACGGAAAACGGCCCCTTTAACCGTTATATCCAGATAGTGGTGAAACGTCATTGTGTTTACTTCGCAATGCATGGCATGGCATGGCATGGCATGGCATGGCATGGCATGGCATGGCATGGCATGGCATGGCATGGCATGGCATGGCATGGCATGGCATGGCATGGCATGGCATGGCATGGCATGGCATGGCGAAAATTATGGTATGAATTATTGGATGATTGCTAAGTACGAATCCTAAATGGTAAGATAATTCAAAACTAGAAGAGCTTTGATGCTGTAGAACATTTCCTTCCTCATACACGTCAAAAGGCCATCGACACACCTGGAGAATATGTCTACTATCAGCATTTAGCTGTTAGTATGATCACACAGTTTGGTATTTGTTATTGCAGATATAAGTATAATTCATTCCCCGTTTCATAGATGTTGATAACGAATTATGTGTATTACCTGTATTGTTACCTTAATAATACTATACGATACTCCAGATATACCGCCGTTTGGCCGACAACGATGTCCTGAGTACAACTGATAATTACATTTGACCTAGTGTACGCTAAGCAACGTAGTAGGGTGGAATGAACATGTTGCGATAGAATTGAAAAAATGCGATAGAAAAGCATAAAGCCTAAATAATGTAAAGGGCCCCGATAATTAAAATAGTATCTATAAGATTCATTGTGTGATCAAAATGTGTATTCGGTTTCCCGTTGCTCATTTATAATGCCAGCACCTTCCGCTTACCATGTGTATTCCTTATGGTTATATTATTAGAATGTATTTTATTGCGTGCATCATTGTTATAGTTGTTGTTTTATGATAAATGCTTTTCTCTCAGGTGTTTTGCGCATTGACGTTCAAATAAGTGAGATAACGCCGTCGGTCAGATGTCATACCGTCGGTCAGATGTCATACCGTCGGTCAGATGTCATACCGTCGGTTAGATGCGGTAAGGACATGGTTATTTAACACGCTTCTGCGACGCGACTGTAGTGTCTTAGTTTGCCTCGGTTACTGATGTGATCTTCACAAGTGTCGCGGTGAGCCACGTGTTTGGTTCTGCACCGCCTTTTCGCCAGATCTACCTCGAGACCTGTTGAAATTAGAACAATTTAAAGTATTCGTTTGGTGGGGAAACACCCACTGCATACGCAAATACTTGCCAGTTTCCTTCCCTCAATACGCGACGTTCAATAATGTAACCCCATATTTTTATGGATACATTTACGTTTGCTTTCTTCTGAATTCGACGACATTTTTGGTAGGTACATCTCGTTAAATTTCATCTAGATTTCGAAATCTCTGTTACAATTTTTACAATTCCTCTACCATGCCTTCGACGCATTTTACACACGGTAAAGTGTCATGTTCTACAGCGACGTGACACTTAACTGCGTTCTCAATGGATGTAACAGGACACAATTCAGAATTGCTGTATGGGTATTGCACGAAGAGTATATTTGAATAACAATTATGTATATTGATGTTGTGTAAACATATTTAAACGTGTCTGATTGCGTAATCATGTTGTTATTAAGTACTGTTTTTTTATTGGGAATAATACGTTGACGGTCTATTCCGCCCGCCGCATTGCAGTCATTAAGTCCTCCCAAAATATGTCCTCAATATGAAAGTTGCGCCTGCGAAATGTTGCAGAACACTACAGCAACAATGATCTATTTGCAGTAACACGAATCCAGGTTGGTCTAATAGTTTATGTCAAGACAATTCGATGTCAGGTGTGATCGCGTGATTCCCACTTTCAAGACAACCAATTTAACGAAACAAACATCCTCGCTTTAAAGTTCGTTAAATAAAGTAAAGATGGCGGCGGTCAACTTATCTTGTGTTGTACAACGTCTACCAGGAGACGCTAGTTTATGGATGTATTAAACCGTGGTCTACTTGATTGTGCCTAGTAGTATTTGTAATACCACACTTAAATAACTTATGCACCTAATGAGCAAGAAGTCGTGAAGATGTTATCAAGGCGATATTTAATTGTAGTAGGCTTACATCCGAAGCGTTTGTTTTGAAGCATATAACGAGTTGCTAAGAGCAATGTTAAGCGTTGTGATGTTACACTATTGTCTATTGACGTTTTGTTGAACTCTTATCGAATCTTCCCTATGTACATGTTGTATATATTATATATATATAGTTTTAATAAAATTGACAACATATATATATATATATACACTATTATGTATCCACAAAATATATATTCTATGTACCAGCTCGGTTATGTGGATCATAATAAAACAAGTTGAAATTCATTCAAAAGGAGTATTCCTATATGTTAGGCCCTTTGCTCATTTTGACAAGTGGTATGCATATAGTGTTACACGGTAGGGCTGCATCAGACTAACCAAGGCCCCTACCTCACTTCGTCAGCCCGTGACAACGCAACGACTTTATCAGAATGCTTGTAGACAGTCAGGCATCAGTTGCAGGTACATCCACTATAACCACCGCCGATGGAACATTTCTAGGTACGTGTATCTGTGGTATATTCTGGGTTTGACTTTGGCTTGAGGGGCTTTCATTCCACGTCGTGTGTAAACTAAAATATGATGAAAACAAACGCCATTTAAGGAGATGCGGAATCAGAAGTCGAGACAAACGGCGACATAAAGGTATTTCGACGAACTAGTTTACGAGTAAATTGCTTTATAATCACTCATACACTAGACAACAATACAAGGTACGCAAAACAATATATTTATACAATACTAGCTATAGAACTTATACAAAACACACTATTGCAAGAATTGTTTTGCTAGCACAGAAGTAAAACAGGTTCACGCGGCGCAAGGAATACCCGATTCAGATAAACGGTGCATCGTGTTATTCATATGGATAAAGAATTAGTTTTTTCACATCAATAGAGTACCTATTAACATTATCCATTTCCCGTGAGTGTATTGATTATCTGGGTGGCACTAGAATACATTACTGCGCTGTTCACGTCGGTAAAGGAATGCATGGTTTATATAAAAGGAATTTGCGGTTCACATTAATAAAACGTTCCTTGGTGATTTAACTAGAACATTACCGCGTTTACAGAGATACTGCACTTCGAGGTACTCTGGGTAGGGGTAGCATGGCTGTCCAAACAGAATCCGAGTGGTTGGCACTTTACAGGAATATCGTCCATCACATCTACACGCAGACCGCGAAAAGTATTAAAATCCGCATTAATGATTGCTAATTTGTAACTAGCAGTAACTATGACGAAGAAATGAAGACGAAAGCATCTCGCTCATCGTCCTCAATTTCACTCTCCATCGTGATTCGGCACGTTTAAGCGTAGTGTGGCGGTTTTGAATGCTGGGGTAAATTAAATAATGTTATGTCTTTTTCGTATTCTGTTTAACTGAGAACCCTCACCCTCCCGTCTGTCACAACAACATCAAAACAAAGTCAGGACAAGACAAAGGCGAGCAAATAGCGGCATGCAGGTTCCAGGACAGAAACAGCTAAATACAACGTAAATCACCATCGATACACCGATGTCTGTCTGTGGCAAAGTAAATCAATTTAGGATATTGCCTCTTTTATCATATCTAGGTGCAACACTATCGGATATAGAATCAAAACCAGATATCGCACATAGGCTTCGCCAGCGAGACCATTACGGGCAAGCGAAACATCACCATGAAGTTCACCATAAAACAGATCAATCCTTCCCAGTGATTGTTAGTATTAGGTATTTAAAGCAAAGCTCACAATATGAAGGAAAGCAATCAAGGTCAGGTTTTGACATAACATCCTGTGTAACCATTCAACAGCCGAGGAAGTAAACAACAACAGGATCAAAGGAAACACCTGACAAGACATTCTCTCAACAATAAGAAGTAAGCTAAGATGGCATGACGATGTGACAAGATGCCTGATAAATCATGAGATTCGTTGTTAGAAGTACCGAAATGACCACACGCGTCGTCTGGGTAGGTAACAGTTGCACCGTTGGGGTGACAGGAATTATCCAAAGAAACAAAATTAGCCACCAAAAGTTGTTGATTAACCGAAACATTAAAAAGTATTCATTCTCCAGTGTGTGTGTGTGTGTGTGTGTGTGTGTGTGTGTGTGTGTGTGTGTGTGTGTTGTGTGTGTGTGTGTGTGTGTGTGTGTTTGTGTGTGTGTGTGTGTGTGTGCGTGCGTGCGTGCGTGCGTGCGCGCCTGCGTGCGTGCGTGCGTGCGTGCGCTTGTGTGATGTAAGTCTATATCAATTAACAATACCTACAATTTGTGAATTTCCAAAACGTTAACAGTTTCATTATTTTCACGTGGATTCACACACAACTCCGTAAATGTTCCGTAAATCCGCGTAAATGAACCCCCCGGTTCAGTTTATACTATTTATAATATCACACGTTCGTTGAACGAGCAAAACTCGTCTACTTACAGCGACATAACAATGAACATAGATCGCCAGGATCGACATTTCTTTAACGATCTGCCAAGTGTTCGTTCCCCGTGACAAAAGTGATAATCGAGTCGGCCAAAGTTCGCCGTTAAGATGTAGATGTGTTCATAGCCGCGACAGCTTATGTGGAGAGGGTCTGGTTGACACGCGCGGCCCATCTTAGGCAGTGGATTGTCATCTACGACATCAAACATGGGCGTTTACTCCTGTCTACTCCGTTTAAACACATTTTCACACATAGCGCGTTTTTTAAATAAAAAATCTTCGCAGATGTACTAGAGTGGAACAGTGTACGGAACAAAGTCAACTTTCCACAGAAGAATAAACATAATTGATATATAATACAGTATAGAAACACGCGTTTCCTATATGTTTGTACATATAATCATGTCTTGTGGAAGAATACGGACAATTTACATGCATTAACACAATTTCCCCCAGATGCTTTTATAACCGATCTTTTTTCACTCAGTCAATCCCTCACACACTCACTCCCTCAATCACATACTCACTCAAACTCTCCCTCACTCATTCACACACTCCCTCCTCCTCCTCCTCCTCCTCCTCCCTCCCTCCCTCCATCTCTTCACTCACTCACTCCTCACTCCTTTATAATAAGCAAATAATAATATCAGACATAGTCATAATACGACATATGTATAATATGTATCATAAACCGTAAGCAAACCGTAAATAATAAATAAATAATAAATAAATAAATAAATAAATAATAAGAGTAAATAAATAAATAATAAATAATAAAACAAATATAATAATAAATAAATAAATAAATAAATAATAAATAAATAAATAAATAAATAAGTAAATAATAAAATAAATGTGCCACATCAGTCATCACTCCCTGCTCCTCCACGGACCTCCCTCCTCACACTCATAAATCCTTACACACACTCCTCCCTCCTCCTCACACATATCCTCATCGTCTTTATCTACATCATTACCTTTTTTTTCTATATATATATATACACAAACACACACACACACACACACACACACACACACACACACACACACACACACACAGTATCATACGTCCTCCTCATGTATTCCCTCCCTCTGTTCCTCATGACTCACTCTAACTCCCTTCACTCCTCCCCCTTACCCCTCCATCATCCACACTCCCTCCCTCAAACCCACACCCTCCTCCCCTGCCTCCCTCCTCCACACACAAACACCTCCCCCACTCATCCCACTCCTTCCTCACCCCTCACCCCACTCACCCCACTCACCCCCTCACCCCACTCACCCCACTCACCCCACTCACCCCACCCCCCACTCACACCCTCACCCACTCCACACCACTCACCCGGTCACCCCACACCCCACTCATCCCCACTCACTCCCTCCTCCACTCATCCTCACTTCACTCCTCACCCTCACTCCATCCTCCCTCCCTCCCTCCCCTCACTCCCTCCCTCAGTCACTCATAATAAATAATAAATAATAACTTGCTCATAAACAAACAAACAAAAATAATAATAATAAATAAATAATAAATAAATATTAAATAAATAATAATAAATAATAAACCAGTTGCAATCAGACGTGCCAAATAAATAAATAAATAATAAAACCAATAAATAAACAAATAAATAAACCGTAAATAAACATTAGGGGTGAACCAAACAAACAAATAAATAGTAATAAATACATTTCTCTCCCTCCTCCCTCCTCCTCCTCAAAATACACACTCCCCTCCCCTCCCCTCCCTCCCTCCCTCCCTCACTCACACATACACTCCCTCCCCATCACTAACTCACACACACACTCCGTCCGTCCGTCCGTCCGTCCGTCCGTCCGTCCGTCCGTCCGTCCGTCCGTCCGTCCGTCCGTCCGTCCGTCCGTCCGTCCGTCCGTCCGTCCGTCCGTCCGTCCGTCCGTCCCGTCCGTCCGTCCGTCCGTCCGTCCGTCCGTCCGTCCGTCCGTCCGTCCGTCCGTCCGTCCGTCCGTCCGTCCGTCCGTCCGTCCGTCCGTCCGTCCGTCCCTCCGTCCGTCCGTCCGTCCGTCCGTCCGTCCGTCCGTCCGTCCGTCCGTCCGTCCGTCCGTCCGTCCGTCCGTCCGTCCGTCCGTCCGTCCGTCCG
>JAODUO010000099.1:10000-15000 GCA_025642075.2 Ridgeia piscesae | reverse complement strand
TCTAGGTTATAACATTAAGTGATTAATAAAACACTTTTTGTAATGAAACGTAGGCATCTAATTATATGAAATACTTATGTTAATATGATTACTTATAATTATGAGCATTACATTTTAAAAAGAACCCGTTTAACGGTATTCTTTGGGACACAAAAGGAATTATTATTATCAAAAATTATGACACAAACATTTGGTAATATAAAACGCTTTGTAATACACACCATTTTTTATTAATATAACTATTTCATGTAACCCTATGCAATAGAATAGTGATCACAGCAATATGGCTGATCCTATTATAGAATCATTATATTTATAAGAAAAGTACACTCTCCCTATAAAACACTACATAAGTATTGGCGTAACATTGTTGATATGGGCGATAAAACATTTAAGCGCCGCATGTTTCGGATGGAGCATCACGCACTAGTATGGATGGTCGGTTTCAGGATGGCTGGCTTCATGTTACCTGGAAGTGGAATAAGAGTATTTGTGCTTGGGAATATGGGATTAGGGTAGGGTGGATGGGGAAATGTTCAAGTCAACGATGGGGGAGGGTGGGGTATGGCAGGGACGGGTGTGGAGGGGGACAGGGTTGGAGGTGCCTGAAGGGTGCAATTTGTCAGGTTAATGTCCTGCAATACACTCTTAAAGGCGTCAAGACTGTTGTGGGTAAATACATTAGATGGAAGTCTGTACCCTATGGGACTCCAGAGCTCACGTGTACCTGATCCGTCTTGCACCCTTCTACCAGCACTTCTTGAGTTCTATTGGTAAGAAATTGTTTAATCCAGAGGTAGGTGTTGGCTCTAATTCCGTAATGGTCTAATTTGTGCTGGAGTCGATTATGGGGGACAGTGTCGAAAGCCTTGGAGAAATCCTGCAGTACTAAGTCAATTTGTTGATTTTTTCTAGGCTGCTAGTCATGTCATGGATAGTTGTGAGCAGTGAAGTCTCGCCTAGATCTGAAGCTGTGTTGTCGGTCAGTGAGGATATTGTAGCTTTCAAGATGTTTATGGATTGATGTGGATAAGACATGTTCAAGAGTTTGAGGCGATGGTACTGTCATTCTTTTTGTGGATAGGGACTATATGTGCTTTCAACCAGTCTGAAGGGGGAGTTCCGGAATTTATCGATTTCTGGAATATAATTGTCGGAATGGGTGCTATTTTAGAGGCCATTTCTTTCAGGATTCTGGCAGGAATGTTGTCTGGGCCTTGGGCTTTATTTGGTATTAACGCTTTCAGAAATTTCTCAATGCCTCTCACTGTAATTTGGATTGGGGGCATTTGTGGGGACCGGTTTTGGTTGGGGAGCTGGGGGAGGTTGGTTAGGGTTTTCATTGGTGAACACAGACTGGAATTAGTTTGAGAGGATATCTGCTTTGGATTTGCTATCTGTATGAAGGATGCCTTTATCTTTTAGTGGGGAGATTCCTGTTGAGTCTTTATTGAGTGATTTTATGTAGTGCCAAAAGGAATTTTTTCTTTGTCTTGTTCTGGATCGATTATGTGTGTGAGATATTTCCAGAATTCTGACTGGATCTTCTTTTGGGTAGCTTTACGGTATTTCCTAAATGATGTCCAATCAGTTTCTCTTTGAAATTTCTTAGCTTTGTTGTACAGTCGTTGTTTTTTATCTCTTTTTATGTCTTTAGTAATCCGGGGAATGAGTACCGTTTGGAAAAAATATTTGAAGGGGATGTATTGGTTCATGATTTCCTGGAGGCTACGTTTGAAGAGGTCCAAAAGTGGTTCTGGGGAGTCAGTGAGTGGGGCATGGTTTTGAAATTTGTTTCCTAGATCCTGGAGTTCTTGATGAATGTGTTTCCATTCTGCCTTGTGGTATTTGAAAGCTTTGTAGGGGGGGTATTTCTAGGCAGGTTTATGTTGATGTTTAATAAGGGGATACTGTCATGGTCACTGATGCCTGGTATTCTATGAGGGAGGGTTTTGTAGTGAGGAAAAGTTCTAGGGTGTTTTGCCTCTAGTAGGTTCCCGTACAACTTGGTGAAGGTGGAAGTCTTTAGTCAGGTCTAGAAAATTAGTAGATGTTTTTTGTCATTTTCTGGGCAGGTTAAGGAGGTCCATTGAATCTTGGGACAGTTAAAATCACCAGCTATCCATATATTATGTTTTGCATTTTGGCTAATTCTGTTGATTGGGTGTCTTAGATGGGTCAGTCCTGTCTCGTCGGTTGGTGGTCGGTAGAAGCTGCAGATGTAAAGATCTGGTTTTTTTTAATTAAATGTTGCCCAAATAAGTTCTCCATCAGTGTCTAAGTCGGTTTGCCTGGAAGAATTGATGGACTTTTGTATTGCCAGGAGTACTCCTCCACCTTTGGAGGATCGATCTTTTCTGTAGACTTTGTAATTATCGGGTAGGATTTCTAAAGTTAAAACTTTCTTGTTTCACGTCCAAAAATAATATCAGGGTTGGTATTGTCTATTGTGAGTTGAAGATCAGGCTTTTTATTTTTTAGGCTCTGAAAGTTTATAACAATGGCTCTTAAGTTGTTATTTTTGTTCCGAACTTTGATCTTTTCTCTCAAGGGGGGCTCAGGTTGGGTTGTGCAAGGGGAGGAGTGGGCTATAAGGCTTCCGTAGCTGGAGACTGAACTAAAGCGGAGGGAGTTTGAGTCATTGTCAGAGGAGGAGAATCTGTTGCTGTCACAGTCAGTGTCGTAGGGTGGGTCAAAGAAAATGCTTGATAAGTTTGGCAGGCCACACCCAGGGCAGTACCAGAAGACATGTTGGATATTTTTGGTGCATTTTGTGTGAAACCAAGTGTTACATGAGTCGCAGCATATGGCTTTTTGGTTGGATGCTACAGGTTTATTGCATGTACCACAAGGGAATTTGATTGGGCCTGGGTTTGTTGGGGTGTCATTTGCCAGTGCCAGCAAGAGCATGCCTATATAGAGTCCGGTGAATTTGCCTGGTCATGTTGCATAACGAAGCTGTCTGTGGGTGATCGAAAGAAGAGAATGTTTTAAGAATGTCACGTCTTTGGTAATTTCTTCAGTGTTGTATGTGGATATTGGTGACCTTCGAATATTTTCAGCGATACCTACTTTCAAATACGTATCGATTCTTGACTGCGATGACGCTGCCATGACCCGCAATGATGGTACTCCTCATGTATGTATAAAACAACAAATGGCGTTGTTCGTAGAATTGATAAATTAAACAAATTGTCTAATAATCTGCCGAGCAACAACTCGCTGCAATGCTTTCGAAAGTTATACGTCACTCGCGGTCACTGCCTGTGATTGAACAAATCCCATGCAACCAAGAGACAACGTTGCACGTAATAGAACTCCCTATCCAAGAGAACGCGGCATGCAGCGGTCTCATGAGACGCCGTTGCATGCGATTTCGTGTTTACACTAGGCGATCTGGCTGCAACGGGGTTGCAAGCAACCGTGACTCACGTTGCATGCAGCGGCGTTGCATAGTGTAAATCCGCCTCATAACGGTGAAGTTTTACTTCTTGTCAATTTGTGTTTGGTTATTTTAAAGCTTGAATCAATGTACGCAATTTGAAAGATACCGGCTGCATCACGTTCAAATGGTAAAGAAGACATCGGGTTTCAAAAATAATTGATTGGCGATGTTTAACTTTCCCACGTTCTAGACAGCAGACTTCCCGTTACAAATTACTGCTCGGCCAATTCTGGGCAGAGGAGCTGACACCGTCCTTCTAAATAGAGCATTACCGTATTTGCACTCATATTGCACTTGGAGGTATGCGGGGATGTGGTGGCATGGATCTCCAAACAGACGCTCAGTGGCGGGGACGACACAGGACACTTTTCTGTCACATCTACATGAAGACAACAAAATATGTATAATAATAATGATAATAATGATAATAAAATAATAGTTGTTATTATTTTACATTGTGCCATATCCGTAATGTTCATAGCGTTTTATATAAAACTACAATATAAACAGTACACAAATTAACAAATTGAATAAATGATCACGAAAATCGTGAATTTTAATTTATTATTATGGTGGTTGCCATGGCAATAGCGGCAAGTACTTGTGTTTGGCGATCTTGACTAATAATGAAGAGTGCCAGTTTTCGCGCAGTACAACCTGTTTGGGCCAAACGTATACATGTGTTATGATTATGTGCATTTAGAAAACTTCTCAGATATAAGTGCTTATCGAAACCACAACGTACAGCAATGTAAAACGCAAATTCCGTAAAAGACACATACGGTTTAACATCGTGTCTATCATCTGCACTATGTAAATCGCTATGTGTCCATGATAGTGTGATAAACTCAATATTAAATCGGACATTTAAGATAAGAGACGTATAATACAAGATATTTATGAACAGATTTTCCTAGTCGGAAGCTACAACTGTCATCCAACCTTAGAATATTATTCTTGTGTCCAGTCCCCAATTAGTCTCGCTTAGTCCCCAATAAGCTCCAGTCGCGCGGAGTCACGCCATGTATCGTGACCCACTTGCAGGCCCTATTACGCTCATGCTCCATTTGATCGGAGTCGCTCCTATCCATTCAGTGTGCATTTCTGATTTGTTCAGATTTCTTAATCAATAGACATTTCTGCGCTGAAACAAGAATATGGTGCCATATTGGCAGGAAATAAAGTCCGTTTCGCCGACGGAGCGCTTACTAATTTGCGCTTCATTAATTACTGAATAGTAATGAGGACCGACTAGTGTGGAGTTTGAAATTATTTCATTTTTAAGTCGTTGTAATATAATTTAACCTTTTTTATTTCGAAAACGCATACAAATGTTATATTAATCGTCACAGTCGTGTTTTCGCGCAGAAATGTTTATTGCTGAAGTAAATCGAAACAAACCGATAATTCTCATTGAATAGATAGGAGCGACTCAACACAGCTTGAACGTAATACGGCGGCGTTCAGTGGTCAATGATATCCAAGTGGCTCCGTGATCATCAAATCATGGTCACATAATATTATGCTCTATATAATATGTCCTTATGTTTGGGCA
>JAODUO010000099.1:0-7500 GCA_025642075.2 Ridgeia piscesae | reverse complement strand
GTTTCCGTATTTTCCTGCATATGGTTGACAACAAATGAAGGTATATTGGATGTAAGAAACAGTCTGACAAAGTTCCATCGTGTTTCTTTCAGTTCACTGTAAGTAATACAATAAACTACAGAGTAAATTATAAAAGCACCACCAACGCGTAGACAAGGCTGCTTTTTTCGCTTCATTCCTCTGTATCAGTGGTGAGTCTGGTTTTGATTCTGATCCTCGATTCTGGTTGTTGTTGTTGTTGTACCATTTGTACTTTCATCTCTAACTCTCAATTACCCTCTTTCTGTCGTTCCCATTTTCCTGTCATCTGTCAGTCCCTCTAAATCCACCCCAGTGTAATAACTTCCCAGCGCAATCAAGGTCGTCCTAGTCTTCTTTTTACGGTCTGTTCTTCCATTCTTTCTATACAATTATGTCCGCCCAGTTCAGCCTTCTAACCAACTTCTTGAAATGTTCTATTCCAGTCAACCATCATAGACCTGGCAGCAACTAATTGTTTCATTTCCTGTGACAGTTCCTGTTGTCCATGTGATCGTGTGTTTACCTACATCAACGCTCTGGGCTCCCGTTCTACTGTAGCCGCGAGGTGCCCATGATTCGCGGTGTACCACAAGGAGGTCATGCTAGAGCCTTGTCTATGGAGAGACAATGTACCAGCAGAGGAAACTCACGCATACGGCAACTTTTCACTCAAATGAATTATATGGCGGTGTAGCTATGAGCTGGCGGTGTAGCTAAGAGCGAGAGCATGAATCACAACCTACACGGTGCACATTACAATGTATACACAAGACGCATCACACCGAGACAAAGAATATTCTACCACAGTGCAATTGAGGACACATTGCAAAGTAATATATAGTTTATGAAGAAGTTGAGTTAAACAGCCGCCTGCGTGGAACCGACAGACATGTCCACTCGCCTTGTGGTGACGATGTCGGTCGAATACATAGACGAACAATAGCCGCTCCACCGCTTGTCTGCTTCTTTCCAGACGCAGATGTCTGGTCTGTTCCTGCCGTATACCGCCGAGATGATCTTCAAGCGACGGTCAGGGCCACAGTCTATGGTGAGTTCAGTAGTCTCGCACGCAAACGCTGTCGACGACAGTAGCCTATCTACAATGTCACACAGGTGTGATATAGTAATGTAATTACTTAGTTGTTATCGTTGTAAATGTATCGCCTCCCAATCACCGATATCCACTTGCCTCGTTTAATACGCCTTTAGCCAGCTTTTTCACAACACATGTTCACATATTCTCAATATGGACTACAGGAACGCAATACATATGTATACGCTTATACATATTGATTTTTTATTGTTATTTATTATACCTACAAACATTAGTTCAGCTAAATGAAATCGCCTTAGTTCTACATATTATATTTGTAGCTTAATTTATTATGTTAATATATTTACTTAATTACTTTTTACTTGTATTTTATATTGTTGAGAAAGATTCCCATGAATTTTAATGTATATTAAATTACCATATACTTATATATTTGTATTAATACATGATTACATGATAATTAGATAATAATAGTAATTGTAACACTTCTGTAGTACCTATTGTTCAAAACATTTCACTGTGAGTTAAATTTGGAAATTAATTGTAATAACATTTTAAACTAGGCACAAAGGAAAACGGCTGTACCCAGGGCCAAATCAATGTAAAAACAAGCATTTACAGTGTTAGAGTTTGGTGGCATTTGCAATACGGCTAAAGTGACATTCGAGTCGTATCCGAAATTGCGAGTATTCGAGCATTTTTCAATAATTCTATTCGATTAAAAATACATACATACATACGTACGTACGTACGTACGTACGTATACGTACATACGTACATACATACATACGTACATACATACATACATACATACATACGTACATACATACATACATACATACATACATACATACATACATACATACATACATACATACATACATACATACATACGTGATTGAGTGTGCATGTGTGCATATGTTGGCGCGTATTTGTGTATATTTGCGTGTGCGTGTGTGCAATTGTGCATGTGGTCCTTAAGTTAATGTACACCGGTATGTGCGAATGTGTCATTGCGTGTGTTCGCGAGTATGGCAACGTGTGTGCGTGTAAGTTCGTATATTGGCAGTGAGAACAGGAACAGTTCCAACTTACAATAAGCGCCGACACTGCGCCAGACGATGAGCTCCAGGAAGCAGACGACAACGAAACGGGTACTGAGCATAGTGGCACTCTAACCTTCCACAGATTCGGGGCCAAGTAACACAATGTATCCTGTATGTCAGGGCAGCTCCCGTCAGTTGAAAGTTGCGCTCAACAAAGAACAACTTTGTTTGCGAAAATTAATGTCTTGCGTACTTGTGTCCGTAGACAAAGACCCACGTGATACACAACGTCACGCTACTTTACCGTCACTTCGTCATTTCACAACGAATTTGCATCATGCCTAAAATTATAAATATCAAACCATTACAAAATGACAAACAACTAAATATAAAAACGTGGTCTCTGAAAATAAATAAGTAAAAATAAACATTACATAAAATGTTATGTTCTCCCATCCTCGCGTGCGGCTGATTAGGTCGATACCAGCCTACAATGCCCCAGGCTCATCCCGTTTGCAAAACTCCTCTTTTAATCTCAGCAAATGAAATCGCTCACGATGATATAATTTGTGATCTTATTTTTGATGATTTCAGCCATACGCTGCTCGTGTTATAAGAAATGTGTAGGACGTGAATTGGTTATCACCGTGGGATTGCCACCAATCGTGTATCCATCTTCAAATGGAGGCGAGTATTTCCGCTGTTCCCTCGGCTAACGCAGCACGATATGCGGAGACGACCAGCCAGGGGTACTGTAGCGCAGCGCAATGACCCATTGCTTGCGATGATAAGTTCCTTCATATAACAAGACACGCGCCAATACAAAAAATTACCATTGAATACCATTCAGTATCATTCATTACCATTGAACCATTCAATGATATTTCAGCAGGACTCAGTGGTACTCTCAACGTAATTTAAAATGCCGTTCAATACCACTGAACGGTACAAAAAATCCAAAATATCATTCACAAAACCGTTCAGATACCATTCAGATACCACTTTTAAATACCCTTGGCCATAATACTCCGATGCTACCCGATGCTAACCTTCGATGAGGTGAGTACTCAGCTGAAGAATACAAGACTGTTCACTGTGTTGGACGCCAAGAAGGGGTTTGGCTAATCCCGCTGGATGAGAAGTCCAGTTGTTGACGTGTTTCAACACGCCATTTGGTCGGTATCGGTGGCTGCGGATGCCTTTCGGGATAAACTCTGCACCCGAGATCTGCCAACGCACGATGAACCAACTTGTAGAGGGTCTGGCAGGCACAGAGGTGAACTGGCAAAGTTCGTCACACACCTGTCAGATATAGTCGAGCCCCTCAGACGACTCATGGACAAGGATACTGAGTGGTGTTGGTTGAACATACACCAGCAGGCTTTTGGTCGCATGAAGAAAGCTCCCACGAGCACCCCGGTACTCCAGTACTATGACGTCAAGAAACCGGTGTGCATCCAGTGCGATGCGTCAGACGGAGGTCTTGGGGCAGGGTTGTTGCAGGACGGACTCCCAGTAGTGTATGCATCTCGTGCACTTACTGCCACTGAAAGAAACTATGCGCAAATCGAGAAGGAGCTACTCGCTATCGTATTTGCCTGCGAGAAGTTTGATCAATGTGTGTATGGAAGAGAGAAGGTGCATGTGCAGAGTGATCATAAGCCATTAGAATTTGTCTTCAGGAAACCACTCGTGACGGCACCCAAGAGATTGCAACGCATGCTACTGCGTTTCCAACGCAGTCTGTGTGTGACACGTGGGTCAGAGATGTACATCGCGGACACGTTGAGCCGTACGTGCATTCCGGGTGAACCAACTGTTGCACTCGCAAAGATGGACATGACAAAGGGACTGTCGGTGTCTCCTGGAAGAGCCTGCCACCGCAAGTGACTGTGCTCTCCAGAAACTGATGCAGGTGACTATGAAAGGCTGGCCTGCACAGAAGTCAGACAGCGACCTAGACGTTCGTGCGTATTACAATTAAAAATCATAACACATGTAACGTTTGCTCCAAACAGGTTGTACTCTTCATTATTAGTCAAGATCGCCAAACACAAGTACTTGCCGCTAATGCCATATGGCAACCACCATAACTAGGCACTTCAAAAAAATCTGCTGCCGCGGTGATTTTACGTGCGCGCAAAGCCGCGTACCATTTTCGTCGTATCGTTTACTTGGACCTGGGTAGCGTTTTCTTTTAACTCTCTTATTCGCGCGCCTTTTTCATGATTGACGTCATCGGATTGCGGCTCCATCTTGGTGGTAAGTCGAACTTTATTTACGTCGTTTTAAATTTTTAAATTTGACCAAAATTAAGCTAGATTTCACCGATATTATAACATAGCTGTGTTTCATTAACAATTTACCAAACTATGTGTTATGGTATCTTGAAATAGTTTGTGTTTAGGGTAATTTAGGATGTTTATTCTAATATGTGGTGAAGACATTTTTGGTGTGCGCGGATGCCCAGGATGGTTTTGAGCCATTCAAACAGCGTGAAGTTTTACCGTTGTCATGGGTTGGATCTCGGTGAAATTACGTGGGTGCGTCACAAAACAAGTCGGGTTAAGCACTATAGGTGTGGGTATCTTGAAAAATGTTGTGTTTAGGGTAATTTAGGATGTTTATTTTAATCTGGTGAAGAAATTGTTTTGGTGCCCGCGGATGCGCAGGATGGTTTTGAGCCATTCAAAAGTTTTGAAGTTTCATCATTGCTAACCCAGTTAGCGTAGGCGTTGTGTCACGTGGGTATCGATGGAATCGTGAGCGTGTTACCAAATTATTGGCTTAAGCTCTGTATATATGTGTCTATGTGAAGATATTTTGTGTTTAATCTACTCTATGGGATTCATGTTAGCAGGGGTGAAGAAATTTGTGGCGTGCTTCGACGCAAAATATGGTTTTGCGCCTTTACAAAATCATGACATTTACGTTTAACCGATCTGTCATCTGTCATTCTGTGCTGTCAGTTTATACCTGGCCTTGGCCTTTGGACTTGGCCTAGAGGCTAGAACTACGTACTAATAGATTTGCTTGTATTTAATATTTACTACTATTCCTAATAATAATAAATAATAATTCAATTACTTCTAGAAATGTTAAACAGTAAAACATTACTAATAATTATTATTTATTTAAATGCTTGACATACAGTAATACTGACATAATGTGCTTGATGAATTATTGTAGTTATTGCATGTACTTTGAATTGTTTTATTTCAGAAATCTCGCATCTGAAAAATTACACACGTGTATGCATAACTAAAGATTCGTTTGACTGAAGATGACACGGCAACATATCTATGCTCTCTGAAGATACAGTCCCTGTGAACGTGACATGAACCCTGCAGTTTTAATAGACAAGAACACATTATTTTATTGCTTAAACAAAACTGTACCTGTCAGTTTACTGTGAAGATACAGAACCTACAAAGGCTTCAATATATCACATGCATCATCCGCTTATACTAATTTCTAATTTATTACATAACTTGTCTCGCTGAATGTGTCACATAATACACATATCTACACTGAACATAGTTAGGTGGAGAATGTGAGCAGTGTCTTCATCTTGCACTTTATCCCTGTGGAAGGTAACGCAGAAAGCAGTCTTGCATTTGGCACAAGAGATGTCGGAGTCGGTGACGAAACACTGTGAACAGTTTATAAACATTACTTCATCATATTCATGTTGAAATGCAGAATATTATGAAACAGTAACATTTTATTAATGGCCTCAGCATTTGTCCAACCTGTAACCTCACGATAATCCATAAACAAGTGAAGTATAACAACTGTGCTTCATTGTCATGCATTGATCTGTTGAGTTTGTTATTTAGTTAATATTTATTAATACAGTTATTATTTATGCTGTAATGACATGTACTATTGATCGTTGATCATAATGTTTCATGTGGTTCTAAACATTGCATAAATTATATTTACTTCATAATTATTTACTGCAGGCTTTCATCAAAACGTAACCATTAGTCGAGTTAGCATGCTAACATTAGCCAATATTAACTTATTAATTAAGTTAGTGTGAATATGAAATTACTGGGTAATGTGTATTTACTACCGTAATTAATGTGGGAATGTCTTAATAATTATGGACATTAAGGCCTTTTATTCATGTGTAAGTCTATACGAAGCACGGCTATTAATCTAATTAATTTATTCATTTAGTTTATTATTAATATTACATAACTGTTTAATGAATATCTCTTACCATAAGTAAGGTGGTTCTACAAAATTCATGTTTATAATAATATTATAAACATATTCATGGACATTGTGGCATTTTACAAACAAGTTTCTGTCAGTTGAGGTTGCCTGCTAATTATCGCCTATTAACTAATTAATTAATTTTTATTACATGACTAGTTAATATATATTTATTCTCATAATCAATGTGGTTATGCACACTGCATAATATGTATAAATATCTTCATATTTATGGACTCTGCTGGTCTTGATTAGAATGTGTTCGTCTGTTACTACTGTGCACTACTTAACTAATATTACCTAATTAACTGAATTAATTAGTGCAACAAAAATAAATATAGCAAATTTATTACTCCATTCAATGCATTTCAAAACACTGCAAACAGTATTTTAATAGTCGTATAAATAACAAAGTTATGCCATTTTAAAGTCGGTTTTATTCAAATATGTATCAATAGAAAACACAAAAATGAGCTCATTTTACCATTATAAGAGATACACAAATTTCGTGCAATTTTTCCGTCTTTAAATTGCAATAACTTCGGATCTAATAAAGATATCGTAATAAAATTAAAAAAACTTACTAAAATACGTCATAATTGGAGGGCCGATACGCAGCATTGATCGTTGTGGGATTCCAAACGGGAATAATTGTAAACGTGAATGTTGCATGCCAGCATTCACTTTATATGCTGGCATGCAACATCCACGTTTGTATAATATATAATTGTATCATGCGATATTTATTCTTCAGGTAATGAGAACCCCCTGTGTAATTATGGTGTATGGTGTACGTATGGTATAGACTTTCAATGTGTAATGGTACATTTAATTTACCATAGTACGAACTAATTAATTTATGTGACTATTATATCCGTAACTATATATGACTATATATATAGTTTAGGCGAATTGCTCATCCATGCTTGGGGAAAGGAGTCAGCTATGCAAAAACATTTCTATAATTAAGTTTTACACCAGCCGGAAGAATTTGGAAAGGAGATATGGTTTCACAAACAAACGAAAAACAAATAAACAAACAACCAAAAATCAAGCAAACAAACATACGTCCACACACATAAACACTGTTTTATAACATTAATTTGTGTTAGTATGACTTTGTAGCATTTTTTTATTTTTTTAACAATTTTTTTC
>JAODUO010000098.1:765000-805273 GCA_025642075.2 Ridgeia piscesae | reverse complement strand
GTTGCTCTTACAACCATTGCTAGTATATTTCATATTATCAAGTGGTAGCATATTCTTCGCAACATGCCAACCAATTTGGATTTATAAAGCATCACTCAACTGAAATGCTCATATTTCTATTAAAAGAACTTTTTTGAGGCTACATAATGAATGACTCTTCTAGGGATGTCAGTAGATTGGGTGCCTCCAGGGCTTTTGATAAAATAAACTAAGCAAACTATCTTCTAAACGGATTGACTGTGGCTGTCATGTTTTTATAGTGTTCATTTTGTATTCTGGTGTCATACTCAGCAATTCACTGTCAGATGGTGTTAAAGCATTTCCAGTGTTTTGCTGTCTCAACTGGTGTTAAACAAGATGGAATCCACACCACACACCTTTTTATGGATGACTTAAGTGTAAATCTTAACAAATAATTACAAACTGAATGTCTCTATGTAGGACCATTAAGACTTATTTTATGTATGCAGATGACATCTGTATTTTTTTCTCCTAGTGTGTCTGGGTTGAGACAACTAACTGAATGTTGTGCCGATTAGGTCAAACAGTTTAGCACAACATTATCCAACAAGTCATATTATGTGGTTATTAATTGACAACAAACCTCAGGACATGAACAATATTCATCCTATCACTCTCAGTAATCATGAGTTACCTCACACTAGTAAATATCAATATCTGGGTTATATAATTCACAATAATCTTACTGATGACTACATTGCCAGACTGAAAATAAGCACATTTGCTCAGGCCACCATATTAGCACGACAATTGCACCTTTGCAACCCAACCATAAAACATCCCCAGTCAATTCGATACTGTGCCACAGGTTTTTGGTGTAAATTAAAAAAAACAGTCTTTGAATGGTATCACTTCTCATACAGCTCGATGGAAGTGCCATTATACTGGAATTCCCAGAAATTATTTATCCTTCTTCAAATTGGGGTCTGCATTTATGCTGTTCTCACGGCTGGGGCAGTGACCACTGGTAAATCTATAAACTACCCTAGTTAGACTGCTAACTTCATATTTTGCACAGGGGAATTTGCCATCTCGAGGGTAGCTTGTCTTAGAAACAGGCTTGTGAGGATGGTATTAAATATAATGCCCATTTTTAATACAATGCAATGCATTGATATAAATAACATTCACTGTATGTCAGGACAGCTGTGAAGGTTGCTTTGCAAGTTTTTTTCAAATTCAGATGACAATTGTGTCGTATTTATTGTTACAATTGTTCTAATAAATGGCAAACTCTTTACAAGATATATGAAACCCATGTGTTTAATTATTGGTGCCAGGGATTTTATCTGTATTTTTCAAATGCATTTGCCCATGATATTTTATCATAGCATTGATATAATATGTTGTTATGTTATGAGCCACAACTAAAATACTCCTTTATTTCTATGTGAAATTAAATGTTACTTCTACATCTCTAATGACGTGTTGGTAAAATATCAATTTGTTTAACATAGTTGCAACTGGTTAACTACACACAATTCAATATTTTCATTATCATGCATCTTCAGTATGGTTTAACCAAAGAACTCTTACTAGCAACAACACCCACTGGTCTGATCAACTCATCATGTATGGCTCACAGAAAACCTGCATTTGTGAGGTTGCAGTCTTTGTTGACAAGATGTCTTCCAACATAAACACAAGTAACATTAAGACTTGCCCATTGTGAGCTGTGTGAACTTGCCTTGGTTACTCTGCTGCTTGCACTGTGCCAGCTATCCACACAACACTGCAGCACCAGACAGTTCACTTGCTCACCTTCCTACATCAACGAGCACTGTGTGTCACTTCTACGCCGCATGCCACCATCACAGACCACCAGGGGGCTCTGTCATAATGAACCAATCCTTTCAAAGCTTCCCTGTGAGGCAGTGGCACACACGCACGCACGTATATTATTGTGCACACACATGCAAGTGTGTTATTGCAAACACTCCTATTGCATGCCTTCTTGGTAGGTGGTTATATATAGTCTGGTTTGATGGCTTCTGCTGCCACCAGTGTGAGGCTGGGTTGGCTGCTTAACAAAAGATGTCATTAACACATACCTTCAATTCAATAAACAAATTATGAGGATCCAGGGCAGTGAAGGTTGCAATTAAGACAGCAATGAAACTACAACCTTCCAATATATCCCCCAAATGTTTCATGTTTATAAAGGGATTTGAAATGACACAGTGTACCTTATTTATTGCAACATTATTGTCGGTCAATACGCTGCTTTGAACCTGCAGTTATGTTGATCATTTTCAGTTTTACATTTAGCAAGATTTGTATCTTGAGATGTTATGTTGGAGGAAGGGTGTAGGTAGCATTGTCACAGTATTGGTACATCGTCTGAGAGAAGGTGAAACTACTATCATCTGAAATACTCATCTGACACTCAATTGATGGTATCCATTGTTGGGTAGCTGTGATGCCAGTGCCACTCAGTAGCTGTGTGTGAGTTGTGGCCAGGGCCACTCAGCAGCTAATTACCAGGTGGTTAATTGAGAGGCGCTTAATTTCTCTCCCCACAAGACCTCATTATGGTTCTTGATTGAGCAACTGGTGTTGATTTAATGATCAGTTTGTTTACTGCTTTAAACAAGATTTTTTCAATGGGGCTAGTTACAACATGTTGTTATTAATGGTAATTATCAAAATAGACACATTTTTGGTTTGGATTACAGCTACACTCTGGATAATTTAGTGAATGACATGTATTGTAAAAAACCACATTGAATTGGTTTCAAGCTTAATGTCACATGACAGTGTTATTTTATTAATCGTAGCTGCCATTTTGTACTGACTCACATGATAAGGTTACTTCCATGTGTCGTGATAGGCCTACAATAACAACCTTCACCTAAGTAACTTACATTTAAATAAGGTACAACACTTGTTAACTACACCATTTTGTAACTCATTCAAGAATAGTAATTTACTAAACTTTATTATTAGTTACTTTTGCAAACAATTTTTTAACTTATTTGACAATACACATTACATTGCGAGTTTTATGTTTGTCAATAATGCTATCGATTCATTTGATGTCATAATGCATGTTTTTTTTTGCATTGACATAATAAATGGCCCACTGTGGAGTAGCTGGGCTAAATCCCTGTTCACTGTATACCAGTTATTTTTTTTTGCAACGTAATAATTTATTTATGTTAACTATTAATTTTTTTAATAGTTTTTATTCACATGTATAATTGCATATTTATCAGTTGTTCAACCAGTTGAACTGGATATTTTCTGTTATACTACACGTTTACATTATGTAACCTATAACTTTATTTAATTTTTATCTATACAATGTCATGTTTGTACCATATTTACTTTTTAAAGGTTATTTATGTGTATGCATAACTTACCTTTAGTTTAACTTTGTTGGCTATATTTATCTGTATTTCAACTAACAACAGTTCCTATGGAACCACCATGCCAGGGAACATGGCCACAACTAAGCAGGACACAGTGGTCATTTTGTGATGTGCAGTTGATGACTATGCGTATAAACCTAAAATAAATGTATACAATTGCCAGGTTGAATGTAGGCTGCTAGGATTGATTGACTTAACATGGTCAGAATGCATACACTGAATAACTTGAATGGAACTTACAGATGACAAATTTAGAATCCAGACACTGTATTATGCTGTCATAATTAAGAAGGCCTAATGCAAAATTATGAAATGCATTTTTTTTCAGTCATATTGTTGAGATAACAAAACATATATAGTTGTATCATCTTAAACACACAAAAAATGTTGTGTGTTACATTGAAATAAGGGTGTTTTATTAGAACACAGTGGAACCTATTTTATTGTCTCTAGTGCATAACCAAAATCCTAGTAATTTTTCTAACAGTGCTGTAATGTACTGTCTGTGACAGACCATGTACCTGACAAATGCAACCAATGACCACATAAACTCATTACAAGACTGCTGTACTGCATGCTAAGGGTGACTGTAACATGCTAACTGCAGAAACGTTATCACAACAGCCCTAAAAATCATCAACTGCACATCACAAAATGACCACTGTGTCCTGCTTAGTTGTGGCCATGTTCCCTGGCATGGTGGTTCCATAGGAACTGTTGTTAGTTGAAATACAGATAAATATAGCCAACAAAGTTAAACTAAAGGTAAGTTCATATGTAGTGCAGTATCTAGCACAATATCCAACCGAATATATATATATATATATATATATATATATATATATACAGGGTGCAAAAATAAGTCCGGTCCGATCGTCTGGGACGAGTAGTTTTAGAGCTCAGACTAGTACAGTTTTAGTAGAGTAGTCTGGTCGGACTAGCTATGACTTGAAAATGGCAGTATTACTTTTAGTAAAACAATAGACCAAGATGATAGAGCATACACTACAATATTCCAATATATATATATATATATATATATATATATATATATATAAAATATGTTTAATTAATATGTAATAATGTCTAAGGACTAGTAAAACCAATTCGGGAACTAGTCATCTATAAGTCAGCTAGTCCGACGGACTACCAGCTCGCAAAAAGTATTAAAGTATGTGCACCCTGTATATATATATATATATTATATATATATATATATATATATATATATATATATATATATATATATATATATATCAAAGTCATTGAAAGAACCAAAAGCACGGGTATTTTTCGTTATAGCTACTTCCTGTTATAGCTACTTTTTATTCCTGTTATAGTTACTCGCTAAGTTTGACCAGCAAACTAGTCCCGAGAAGCTACTTTCTATTTCCTATTTTACACTGTAAAAGATAAGGGGCATTAATTACATCTTCACTGATGTCATAGTATGGCTTTTTAATTGTACTGGATTTAACAAAACAAGGGGTTTTTTTAACAAAAATTTTTGGGGGCAAAAAGGCCTTAAATAATTTAAAAACATGATCAGTACTTTTAATGTATATGTATGTATATATATATATATATATATATATATATATATATATATATATATATATATATATATATATACACCTATACATATAATATTTTTTTATCTTAACAGTAAACATTTGAACATTTATGTGTCAAATTTAAGCGAAACAATGGCTTGGATGCTGACTGAGATTGACCTAAAAATTAGTGGGATGCATAGCTCATGATCATAAACTGACATACATTTGCAAATTTAATAAAAATTGAAGATGGTCATGTAAATTTCACCGTTTTTGATTGATTTGACATGGAATGCCCCTACACAGAAACTGACAAATGAACAAATAACCTTTTTGAGGGATGGAATTCCAAGTTTGCGAAAGTGGTGAGGAAACATTAATTTTTGATAAATGCAATTCTATACTCAGTACAATTAACGTAGTTGTCTTTTGAAAAAAATGTTTTACAGAAATATTTTATGGTATATTTTCCATTTCAAATAACTGTCAGTTACATTTATATATCATTCATATAACTTTTTAAATGTGTTCTTTAATAATACATTTCATATAGGAATCTTACAGTAATCTGAAATAGTTAATACTCCCTCTTGCTGTCCCCTCCTGAATTGTGTAATTAAATAAGTAACTATAACGGGACTACTTTGCCTGTCAAACTTAACGAGTAGCCATAACGGGAAAAAACTATAGCTATAACGGGAAGTAGCTATAACGGGAAGTAGCTATAACGGACCTAGACCGCACAGCATACCTTAAAGAATGGGACACCCGCATGTCCCAGTCTTTAAGGTATGCTGTGTTAACATTCCTAGAATAGTTGTGATTACAAAATCTGGCAGCTAGTCTTTGGGTTCTTTCTATGACTTTGATATTTTGAGACAATGTGGATCCCATGATGTTGACAATAGTTGTATAGGCCACTGACTTAATGTCGGTTTGGCATTTACTTAAATATTGTGATTCATAAAATATTTAAATTGTTGGCCACAGAAGGTTAGAGTAAGTTTGGCGTCAGTTTTCTTGAGGTTGTGTATTATATCATTGTAAAGTATTTAGTGAGGTTGGATTTCATATCAAGTGTTTTGCCATTCCTCAAGTTTGAGCTGATTATTTGGTGTCTTCCCGTTATAGCTACTTCCCGTTATAGCTACTTCCTGTTATAGCTACTTTTTATTCCCGTTGTAGCTACTACTTAAGTTTGACAGTTGAACTAGTCCCATTATAGCTACTTTTCTATTTCTCCATTTTATTATGTAACAAGATAAAGGAGCATTAACTATTTCACCTCCATCCAGCTGATGTCCATGGGGGGATGGCTTTGATATAAGTGTGCCCCACTGAGGAATTTCAACAAAGCCAAGTGATAATTTTTAACGAATACTTTGTGGAGACATGGCTTGATGATGATTAAAAAATCACCAAGGACATGTGGAATGTATAAATATATATATATATACACATACATACTATTTTATTTTAACACTACACATTTGGACCAGTTCAAGCACTATTGTGTCAAATTGAAGCGAAACAATAGCTTGGATGCTGACTGAGATTGACTTAAAAATTAGTGAGATGCATAGACTCATGATCATAAACCGACATGCCAAATTTCATAAAAATCGAAAACGGTCATGTAAATTGATTGATTTGACATGGAATGCCCCTATACAGAAACTGACAAATGAACAAATAACCATGTTGAGGGATGGAATTCCAAGTTTGCGAAAGTGGTGAGGAAACATGTTTTGATAAATGCAATTCTGTACTCTGTACAATTAACGTAGTTGTCTTTGAAAAAAATATTTTGCACAAGGTTTTATGGTATATTTTCCATTTCAAATAACTGACAGTTACATTTATATATCATTCTTATAACTTTTAAAATGTGTCCTTCAATAATACATTTCATGTAGAATCTTACAGTAATCTGAAATAGTTAATGCTCCCTCTTGCTGTCCCCTCCTGAATTGTGTAATTAAATAAGTAGCTATAACGGGACTAGTTTGCCTGTCAAACTTAACGAGTAGCTATAACGGGGAAAAACTGTAGCTATAACGGGAAGTAGCTATAACAGGAAGTAGCTATAACGGACCTAAACCGATTATTTTGGAGGAGGCAATGTCTCTAATTTGTCTGATTTAATCAGTGCATATAACAAGGAGTCATCTGCAAATGAGGCATAATTTGAAAAGAGATTGTTGCTCTTCTGTCTTTAAATGCCTGTATGTGATCAGCTTATTTACTAGCCTTCTGCCAATGGTTTTCTGCTTGAAGTTATCACATTGAGGTGCCGTCCTGGATGCCTAGGCCCATAGTTTATGAGATGTTGCTTAAGGAGGTCCCATTAACTGAGACATACTCAAGTATGGGACAAACCTAGCCTTTATAACAGTGAGATAATCCTTGTGGAGGATACCTTTTAAGATTTCTCTAGAAGAATGTACTTGTTTTATATTGGCTTTAACAGTGATGGCATGTAAAAGTTGTCATGGGTTGCTGTCAAAGGTGGTAGATTGTGACAATGTCATTGCATGTATGTTTTGTCAGCTGTCACAATGCGTCCTAGCTGTCGATCTTACTTTAAATTAAACTTATCCCAGTTAATAAGTCTGGGATAAGTTTAATTTAAAAATCTTATAAGCAATGGCATACACCAAGTTAAAAATAAATACTGTAATAACCACAAATTAAATGTTATAAAATGGAAGACGGATCACCAAATTACTGTACCTACTATACATATAGGCGGTTATAGTTGTACTAAATGCACTTGATGGAGGGCCACAAAACATACTCTTATATACCTACAACCTGCCATGGGTAACCACCTCTCTTGAATGTCCACGATAGCTGTGCAGAAGGGATTGATGCCCGAGACAGGTTCTGTTATACATGTTCACTGGTTTAGAAACAATTTAACAAGATTTAACAAGATTGCCACCTAGAGATTCAACTCTAGATGGCAGGTGGACTAGGAAGCCATTTGGCTTATCGAGAGTCCAACCTATCTATCTAAGTATACCCCGCCCGTCTTAGGTATATGTCGATTTTATTTTTAAATATATTAACACTACTAGCAGCTACACAATCAGCTGATAATCTGTTCCATTCGTTTACTGTTCTTTGTGAAAATGAAAATTTTCTAATATCTAGTCTACACTGCTTCTTTGCTAATGTAACTCCATGTCCTCTAGTCCTTCTCTCTTCCTTGACTGTGAAAAATATTTCTGTCAATATTTTCATACCCATTAATATTTTAAACACCTCAATCTGATCTCCCCCAATCTTCTGGTTTCTAGTGTTGTTAACCACATTCTTTTAGGCATTTCATAACTAATATTCCTGAGTTTTGGTATCATTTTGGTTGCTTTTTTGCTTTTCAGATATCAATACCCTTCTTGGATAGGGCCTCCATGTTGTATGTATTTGGAGGCCTAACTATTTTTTATAAAAAGGGGTATTATTAGTTTTTTTTCTTTGTACACTTATTTCGCCTAATTAATCCAAAAATTTTGGGTTTCCCTTCGCGGGAATTCCACACTGCTCGATACCTTCATGTCAGCACTAATAGTTAACCCAAGCCCTTTTTCCTTTTAGTATTTAGTACAGTATCACCCATTGTATTTGTGCTCTTCTTTCCCATGCCCTTTGGGAAGGCACTTACATTTTCCCAAAAAATTAAACAGCATTTGCCATTTCCCAGACCATTCTATCAACTTATTAAGATCATCTTGTAAATGCTGTTACCCATCATTTTTAATTTTCCTAAACACTTTTGTGTCCCCAAACTTCAACACCTTGTTGTTATGTCATCATCCAAATCATTGATATATTTAAAAAAAATAGGTCCCAGTACTGTTTGGGTACTCCACTAAAAACCGTTTCCATTTTAAAACCCCCCCCTTTTCCAGGGGCCTTTAGTTTAATAGTAGTCTTTGGTGTGGCATTTTGTCAAAGGTTTTTTAAAACTGTAGATTAATTATTGGGACCCCTCATCCCCACTTTTGGACATTTTCCCAAAAAAAATAAATATTTGTTAAGCATGACCCCCTTTTAAAAACCCATGTTGAGATGGGAAAATTTTTTTTTAATAAAAAAATAAAAGGTGATTTTTTAATTTTCAATATTTTGAAATAATGTTAAACTCACTGGTCTATAGTTCTCTGACTTGTTTCTCGCCCTTTTTTTTAAATAAGGGTATAATGTTTGCTTTTTTTCCATTCTAACGGAACTTTTCCCCTCCTTAATGACAAATTGAACACTGTTGAAGGGTATGCTGATTTGTTCTAAAATTTTCCAATAGTAATTTGGGAGGAATCCCATCCACCCAGGTGATTTATTATCCTTCATATCTCTTATTTTCATAGCTACCATTTTGGTTTAAATTATTGTCCAAATAGCAAACTCTCCCCCTTCGAACTTAGTCTCAAGTATGGAAATACAATATTTTCCCCCGGGAAACCCCGAAAAAAGTCCCTTTTATTTTTTTGCCATTAAGAATCCCTCTGAATTTTTTTTTCCCATCACTACCTTCTAGAGGACCACCTTATCCTGAACTTTCTTTTTACAAATACGCATAAAAACTTTTGCTGTCTTTTTTTTAAAAAAGTTTTTTTTGTTTAGTTTCTTTTGAATTTCTAATTTATTTTAGCTTTTTAAGTGCTTTTTATAATGCTATAGTCTTTTCATTTCCGGTTTTTAATTGCCCAATATTTGCTTGTACTTGATTTTTCTAATGGCTTCCTTCGATAAGTGTTTTTCTTTGCCTTTCCCCCTTTTTTTTCAAGGGGAAAATTTGTCAACGACGCAGAAAAATTTCCCCCTTTTTAAAATATTCCACATTCTGTTGCTGTTTTATTCTTCAGTGTGTTATTCCAGTCTATCTTTGCTAAATATTCCCTCATGTCCTTATATCTTCCTTGTAAAAATTTTTTCCTGTACCTTATTTTTCTTTTCCCGTTCTCCCTTTACTTTGATGATAAAATGTATCTGGTTGTGATCACTACACCCCAGTGGCTCACATATCTTGACATTATCAACAAATTCCTTCTTGAGCTCAAACTAGTCTAACATTTCGCCCCTGGTTGCTTCTAAACATGTTGAGAAAGGAAACTATCTTGTACTAAATTTAAAAACTCTGATCCTCTCTCCCGGTACTCTGTAAGATGCCCCTTTATATGCCCATGGTTAAAACCCCCCATAATAATACAGTCCGTTTACTCACTTTTTGATAGCGTTAGTATTTTTATTCTTTTCCCATGTTTGTTTGGGACCCCGATAATAACCCCAAAGTTAATGTTGACTTTCCTGTAATATGTTACCCAGACAATCTTCACATTCTGCTTCTTTTACTAATTTTATTTCATAAGCTTGGATGGATTCTTTAATATATAAAATAACTCGCCTCCCCTTCTTCCTAATCTATCTTTCCTAAACATTACATCCCTGTCATTCCTAATTCGCATCTATATATCGGGTGGCCCAAGATTCAGTTATACCTATTATGTGAGGGCAATATCTTCTACCATAATGTTTAGTTCTTTTCTTTTTTTACTATGCCCCTTGCATTTAAAAAAACACATTTATAACCAAATTCCGTGGGGTTTTCCAGGCTGTTCTTTTGATGTTTTGCTATTTTATCTATGCCTCTAGTATTTGGCTTCTCTGTGTATCCCCCCTGCGAAACTAGTTTAAAAGTTGCAACCCGTTCCATTATTCATCGATCGAAAAGGTTTGGGGAAAACTGCTGCCCCCTTTCCGCTTAATGGAGGCCTCTCTCATAAAAATGTCTTTTTACCAACAAAATATCCCCCCAAATCTACAAATCCAACTCCCTTTTTCACACATCTGCTCTAATAGTCCGTTAATGGGCCCTCCTCTTCAATTTCTAAATGTTGTTCCCCTTCCCCTCATCACCCAAAATTCCGAGAGTATGATTGTTAACTCTGTCTTCTTCAGTGTCTCTACCAACCTCTGTATCTCTTTACTATCCTGGTTGTTCCATCCCTGTCTGCATTGTTGTCCCTACATGTACTAATATAGCCCCCCCTTGGGCCCCAAAACTTCTCTACCCGTTCAGTCACATGCTCTATCCTAGCCCCCGGAAGACAAACAAAAGTCTTTTCCTTTTCTTAATGTCCTGTCTGTCTTTCCCCAAAAAGGAGTCTCCCAAAAAACCCTTTCTGTTCTCAATGCCCCCTGATCACTGCTTCAGAGTAGCTCCCCTTTTGCATTTTTTGTGACTTTTCCCCCCGCCGCTTTCTCTGTTTTCCCTTTCCGGTCTCTTTTTTTCCTGTCATCGTCCTTGTTATTCTTCCGTTTGGTCCATCACCCTACTTCCCTTTTTTCCATTCGTCTTACCTCCCGTCCATCTACTTCTCTCATTCCTTCCCCTTTCCCCCCCCTCCTTCTCTACTGTCACTTTCTCCCCCGTCACCTTCCCGCATGTCATGTTTCCGTTGTTCTTTTTCCATTTGTTGTCCTTGCAACCCCCTCCCTCTCTCCCCCTTTACAATATCCGTTAGCCTAGCTAACTCTGCTGTCAGACAGTCCATTTCCAAACCCCAAACATTGGAACGAAACCCTTCCCTTGTTCTGTCCGTTTTTCCCACCCCCATACGGCAAAATCCACCAATCTGTAGTGGTTACACACCAAGTGCCTCTTGCCTTCACTTGCCGCTTGCCCGGTGCCATATTACGATTTGTCAAAATCAACTCTTAGTTTAAACCAACTTAGTCTTTTGAAAGACTGTTTGTTTTTGTGTACACAACGCAGCCCCTTTATGTTATAAACAACTTTACCTATGCTCCATGAACAATAAGTTTAGTCTGTACTGGGTTCCCTAGCGGGAAAAGTTGGACACTACCTATATAAAAAAAAAACAAGGGTTTCCCACTAAAACGCTTGTTTATTTTTAATAACAATGATACCTATTCACAGTTTTATCTTACATATTAGTTGTTATTTTTTCTTTATCTCTTTTATACTATATCAAATAAAGAGATTTGCTCAATCTTGTTTACAATTTGTCGAAGCCTAGATTACCCTTTTATCACCCACTATACTAATCTGTTCAAAAATACTGTTAACTAACAAACTTTAACCAAAACTACTGCTCAATATATGACCAGTACCACTTTATGAATAACCTTAACACAAGAATAATACTTATCAATCAATATTTCCGCTTGGTTTTCAAATTTGATACACCACCAATTTCAAACCTCTACATCTGCCAATTTTCCTGCCAATTACAATGAAGCGTATTGTTTTGTTGTCACCTAATTGAGTGCATGACATTATTAACATGTTACTTAAACTTAGAGAGGACTATTTTTTGCTATACAAGCTATGTTTATGCACTTACATATGCCCTGATGTATCATTTCATCTGTCTACACTTGCAATATTGCTTATCAACTCTGAAGTTATTGAATATATTGTTCATGGCTCCAAGAATGGTTTATTGTAGTATGATTTAACTAATTTTGGAGCATAATTATCGATGATGAGTACGACGTTTCGACCCGTCAGCTACGGGCCTTGTTCACGTACTTGTGTCATGTGTGTTGGCTCAGATTTCGGTGGGATAAGTTGGTTGTAGATGGCAGGCAGACAGTATCCCTGGTCTCTGTTCAAACAGAGAGCTCCTACCATGAATAGAGACCAGGGATACCATCTGCCTGCAATCTACAACCAAATTATCCCGCTGAAATCTGAGCCAACACACGTGACAACAGTACGTGAACAAGGCCCGTAGCTGATAGGTCGAAACATCGTACTCATCATCGACAATTATGGTCCAAAGTAAGTTAAATCATACTACAATAAATTCTGAAGTTGACCAACAATTTACCTTGATGCACATTTGAGCTTAGATTCTAAATAGTTAAGTAGAACAGAAATGTTCTTTATCATTATTATTATTATAAAGAAGACAATGCATATAAAATATCAGTCATTACAACAAGTTCTTGTTGTGAGAGATCCAGCAGCATGTAAACTTGCCACAAACTACCCATTTATTTGAATCAACAATGAAAATATACTGACGATGAACAGATTTTGCATCATATTTGCAGCTGTTTCTTTGAGACCTGCGCTAGTTAAAGGCCTGGCTGAAGTGATGCATTGTCCTGAATGACAGATGAACCTCACAGCCATTATCCTCTTGCAATGACCATCAAATATCCCATTTACAAACCAAGGTTGCTCCAAGTTGCTGTGCTGTGGAGCAATGATCATAAAGCACCTCACTTCACACAGTCTTCATTATTTTCTTCTTCAATGAATAATGGTAGTATTTCGTGGAATTGTCCTCTTGTGTGGTCAAGCAGTATGTCTAGCTGATGGTCGTCATATGATGTTTGTGTCATTATTATTCACATGCTACATTGATTTCAGACAGAAGAACATTAAATTAAAACATGGTGTATGTTTTGATCCTCGTTGTAGTGTATTGTTCTTGTGATATCAGAAATTATGTTTTTATATAAATCTATGTACCCTTTCTTTTTTATGCATGCACGCACACACGCATGCATGGATACACACATGCATGCATGCATGCATACATATACAATAAAAAGGCTGGACTCTTGGTTAATGCCAAAAAGCTTCCTTGTCTTCCTGCCATCTACGGTTAATTCTCTAGGTGCAATCTTGTTAAACCTACTGCTTTTTATACTTTATGCCAGTTGATGCATTCTATGATGCTTCATTGTAACCTAGACTAGGACAAATAATTCACCTCAGTACTCTCTTGTGCTTCCAATATACATTGGCTCATGGACAGTGTCATTTAAATAGTATTAGTAGTAGCGAGCTTCGAAAACTGATTGAAACACTGCATATTGTGTGTCTCAACTGTCCATAATCAGCACCCATTCTTCCCCCTTGTTGGTATCTGACACACAGACACACAGACACACAGACACACAGACACACAGACACACAGACACACAGACGCAGAGACGCACAGACGCACAGACGCAGAGACGCAGAGACGCAGAGACGCACAGACGCACAGACGCACAGACGCACAGACGCACATACGCACAGACGCACAGACGCACAGACGCACAGACGCACAGACGCACAGACGCACAGACGCACAGACGCACAGACGCACAGACGCACAGACGCACAGACGCACAGACGCACAGACACACAGACACACAGACACACAGACACACTCACTGTATTTACTGTCTGTCACCCCAGAAACAGGTCACGAGATTTGTCATTGCAGAATGTATTATTTTTGTCACTAGAATCAACACCTACTTTCAGAACAAATTTAGCCTTAGTGTCACAGTTGCTGCATGTCAGCGCCTATATACGAGACACCAGTACATTTTACATGGACGGATTTTATGGCCCAAGTTTCTTGAAAGGTAATATAGTCTAGGTCCAGAATATTACAAATTGACATGAGAGATACCTCAATATTAGAAGCTGCCAGCCATGCCAGGATTGACCTCTCTCCATTACTGGTCACACCAGTCCAGATGGCCCTTTTTATTGTGATTGTTTTACTTTATAGTAAACTATTTTGTGAAAACTTAGGTAGAGCTTTGTGAATGTTTGTTCAACATTGGCTATACATATCTACTGAAATACGAAACATCCAACATTTATTAACATTTTAGCTTAGTCTCATCATAAGAGCAAGTAAAATAGTTCAGAAACATTATTTGCAATAACAAGGTGTGACATTATAGCTGAGTACTTGGATAAAAGTAAAATGTGATATCATAATTAACTATGCATCCATGTATTTAGCAGCTATATAACCAATTGTATTTGAAGATGGTGATTACGAAAAGTAAGGGAGTAATGATGAGGTTGTGACTGCAAGACATTCCTTTTTTCTTATAAACTAATGTTACTTATTTGCAAATGAACTGGGGTTGTTGTGAAATAAAACACATAGCCCCAATGTGCCAGATATGTATAAGTGCATTGCATAATTGTACACCTTCAGTCACTAAACCAAACTAAACTGCTAACATTTGTGTGCATATTTTGCACTTTTATGAACAAACATATTATACACACCACATCTGGGGATGACATGATGTACACACCATGTCTTGGAACATGATGTACACACCATGCCTTTAAACATAATGGACACACCATGTTTTGGAACATGATGTACACACCATGCCTTTAAACATAATGGACACACCATGTCTTGGAACATGATGTACACACCATGCCTTTAAACATAACGGACACACCATGTCTTGGAACATGATGTACACACCATGCCTTTAAACATAATGGACACACCATGTCTTGGAACATGATGTACACACCATGCCTTTAAACATAATGGACACACCATGTCTTGGAACATTATGTACACACCATGCCTTTAAACATAACGGACACACCATGTCTTGGAACATGATGTACACACCATGCCTTTAAACATAATGTACACACCATGTCTTGGAACGTGATGTACACACCATGCCTTTAAACATAATGGACACACCATGTCTTGGAACATGATGTACACACCATGCCTTTAAACATAACGGACACACCATGTCTTGGAACATGATGTACACACCATGCCTTTAAACATAATGGACACACCATGTCTTGGAACATGATGTACACACCATGCCTTTAAACATAATGGACACACCATGTCTTGGAACATGATGTATACACCATGCCTTGGAACATAATGTACACACCATGTCTTGGAACATGATGTATACACCATGCCTTGGAACATAAAAGAACACACCATGTCTTGGAACATGATGTACACACCATGCCTTTAAACATAATGGACACACCATGTCTTGGAACATGATGTACACACCATGCCTTTAAACATAATGGACACACCATGTATTGGAACATGATGTACACACCATGCCTTTAAACATAATGGACACACCATGTCTTGGAACATGATGTACACACCATGCCTTTAAACATAATGGACACACCATGTCTTGGAACATGATGTACACACCATGCCTTTAAACATAATGGACACACCATGTCTTGGAACATGATGTATACACCATGCCTTGGAACATAATGTACACACCATGTCTTGGAACATAATGGACATATGAAGTCTTGGAACATAATGGACACACCACGTCTTGGAACATGATGTACACACCATGTCTAGTCTAGGGGCATGTTGTAACACCGTGTCTGATGAAAGTTGTACCAACCACACCTGGCAGCATGTTGTACACACAACACCTGGCAGCATGTTGTACACACCACACCTGGCAGCATGTTGTACACACCACACCTGGCAGCATGTTGTACACACCACACCTGACAGCATGTTGTACACACCACACCTGGCAGCATGTTGTACACACCACACCTGGCTGTATGTTGTACACACCACACCTGGCTGTATGTTGTACACACCACACCTGGCTGTATGTTGTACACACCATATCTGGGGTATGTTGTACACACCACATCAGGGGGCATATTGTACATACGTATCTGGAGACATGTATGCACCTTGTCTTGGGACATGTTGTACACATAATAGGTCTGGAGGAATTGCAAGGTATTGTACACATCCCTCCTGGAGAAGTATTATACCAGTCATTCTTGGGGAAGTTTTGTGCATGTCATCCCTGAGGAAGTGTTGTACACATCACTCCTGGGGGAGTGTTCTACATGCCACTCCTGGAGGAGTGTTCTACATGCCACTCCTGGGGGAGTGTTCTACATGCCACTCCTGGGGGAGTGTTCTACATGCCACTCCTGGGGGAGTGTTCTACATGCCACTCATGGGGGAGTGTTCTACATGCCACTCCTGGGGGAGTGTTCTACATACCACTCATGGGGGAGTGTTCTACCTGCCACTCCTGGGGGAGTGTTCTACATGCCACTCCTGGGGGAGTGTTCTACATACCACTCGTGGGGGAGTGTTCTACATGCCACTCCTGGAGGAGTGTTCTACATACCACTCATGGGGGAGTGTTCTACATGCCACTCCTGGGGGAGTGTTCTACATGCCACTCCTGGGGGAGTGTTCTACATACCACTCATGGGGGAGTGTTCTACATGCCACTCCTGGAGGAGTGTTCTACATGCCACTCCTGGGGGAGTGTTCTACATACCACTCATGGGGGAGTGTTCTACATGCCACTCCTGGAGGAGTGTTCTACATGCCACTCCTGAGGGAGTGTTTCAAATGACACTCCTGGGGTGTGTTGTAGACATCACACATGTGGAGGTATTGTACAGATAACTCCTGGGGAGTGTTGTAGACATCGCACCTGTGGAGGTATTGTACACATAACTCCTGGGGAAGTGTTGTAGACATCACACCTGTGGAGGTATTGTACACATAACTCCTGGGGAAGTGTTGTAGACATCGCACCTGTGGAGGTATTGTACACATAACTCCTGGGGAAGTGTTGTAGACATCACACCTGTGGAGGTATTGTACAGATAACTCCCAGGGATGTGTTGTAGACATCGCACCTGTGGAAGTATTGTGCACATAACTCCTGGGGAGTGTTGTATACATCGCACCTGTGGAAGTATTGTGCACATAACTCCTGGGGAAGTGTTGTAGACATCACACATGTGGAGGTATTGTACAGATAACTCCTGGGGAGTGTTGTAGACATCGCACCTGTGGAAGTATTGTGCACATAACTCCTGGGGAAGTGTTGTAGACATCACACATGTGGAGGTATTGTACAGATAACTCCTGGGGAGTGTTGTAGACATCGCACCTGTGGAAGTATTGTGCACATAACTCCTGGGGAAGTGTTGTAGACATCACACATGTGGAGGTATTGTACAGATAACTCCTGGGGAGTGTTGTAGACATCGCACCTGTGGAAGTATTGTGCACATAACTCCTGGGGAGTGTTGTAGACATCACACCTGTGGAGGTATTGTACACATAACTCCCAGGGATGTGTTGTAGACATCACACCTGTGGAGGTATTGTGCACATAACTCCTGGGGAAGTGTTGTAGACATCACACATGTGGAGGTATTGTACACATAACTCATGGGATATGTTGTAAATATCAAAGTGTTGTTTATGTCACATAATTCCTGGAGAAATGTTATAAATGTCAAACCTGTGGAGATGTTGTACACAGTCAATACCTGGGGAAGTGATGTACACATAACATCTAGAAGATGGTGTATGAAGCCATGGCTGGAGGGGACTCTAGATTCGAACCTGGATGCAGGCAGTTTGAACCTTGGACATGATCTTTCACTCCTCTTTGCTCCAGTTCACTGAGCTGTATAAGTGAGTATCTGGCTGTAGACACCATCATTTTCAGCTAGTTGTATAAATGAGTATCTGGCTGTAGACACCATCATTTTCAGCTAGTTGTATAAATGAGTATCAAGCTGTAGACACCATCATTTTCAGCTAGTTGTATAAATGAGTATCTGGCTGTAGACACAATAATTTTCAGCTAGTTGTAGTTTGGCTGACTGCATCTCAGAGAAGTCAAGGTGGTTTTCAAATAAACAGGGAGTGACTTGAGCAGTCCTGGTGATTGGATCATGCTGTATAACAACATACCCTTACATACCCTTACATACCCCTACATACCCTTACATAGCCTTACATACATTTTGTGCAAACTTTCTACTTATTTTCTAATGATTTTGTGTGACCATCTTTAAAAAGGCCGCCAGCACCCTCCAGACAAAATGTCAGATGATCCTATATAGCCAGAAAATCTTAATTACGCATAGTTTGTGTGTATAAAAATTTCATGTATCACAAAAATAACAAAATATCTTTATTTGGTCATATATTGATTGTGAAGAATATCTACACTATGTACACGGACACATTCACCCAGGTCGCATAACCTTCATTAGTGATACTAGTATGCAGCATTCATTAGCATCATAACAAAGGGCTGTCTTTGAGATGGGTCACTCACTGCTCATGCTGCCCTGCCATTGTGCTTTGCTAATTAGTGACATCTCTGAGGATCAGAATTATGATGCTACCATATGGCATGGTTACTATATTTTAATGTCAACATGTAGCATAAATATATTTGTTTGTAAATAATGACAACTATAAACCAATAGGTCAACTGCCTGTTGACTATACAATGGAACAAATGAGGTCATCTTCACGAGACAGAGAAAGATGTGTTTGTCAAGGATCTGTCACTTGTACACATGATGTGGTGACTAAATTTCAATCCTGACACAATGCGCTTGTTAAATTACAAAATGTTCACAGACAGATTTGTTCTACTATTTAAATGTTTACAGCAAAATCTTGATTATTTCTGTTTCATAATCTTATGTTCACTCGTGCTTTGTGCAGAATCTAACAGGTGCTTTTATGAGCATGCATTGTTGAGTCGACCCTGACAATAAGACACCTTTGACATTCACCTTTATAGCTTCTATGTGTGTGTGTGTGTGTGTGTGTGTGTGTGTGTGTTTGTGTTTGTGTGTGTGTGTGTGTGTGTGTGTGTGTGTGTGTATGTGTTTGTGTTTGTGTGTGTGTGTGTGTGTGTGTGTGAGTGCGTGCGTGCGGGCATACGTGCGTTCCTGCATGCGTGTGTGTGACTGACTGACGTTAATGAGTACACTTGGAAATAAACAGGTTATTTCAGGTAGAAAGACTTTGTTAGGTGCATAGTTTATTGTCTGTGACCTGGGTTATTTTGGCATTCATTAATTTTTCCATGTGGTACACATGAATAGTTGGTGGTGTGTTTATGATATTTTGATAGTTGATTGTGCACATGATAACTTTGCTAGCATATTGTATGTGAAAGGCAGTGGGTATTTACAGTAGTATTCTAGTGTAATACTAATTAAATGGTGCTCAGTGCTAACAACATTGGGGTACGCATGATAGTGTAGTTAGCACATCTCTCACATGATAGTGTAGTTAGCCCATCTCTCACACGATAGTGTAGTTAGCCCATCTCTCACATGATAGTGTAGTTAGCCCATCTCTCACATGATAGTGTAGTTAGCACATCTCTCACATGATAGTGTAGTCAGCCCATCTCTCACATGATAGTGTAGTTAGGCCATCTCTCACATGATAGTGTAGTTAGCCCATCTCTCACATGATAGTGTAGTCAGCCCATCTCTCACATGATAGTGTAGTTAGCCCATCTCTCACATGATAGTGTAGTTAGCCCATCTCTCACACGATAGTGTAGTTAGCCCATCTCTCACATGATAGTGTAGTTAGGCCATCTCTCACATGATAGTGTAGTTAGCCCATCTCTCACATGATAGTGTAGTCAGCCCATCTCTCACATGATAGTGTAGTTAGCCCATCTCTCACATGATAGTGTAGTCAGCCCATCTCTCACATGATAGTGTAGTTAGCCCATCTCTCACATGATAGTGTAGTCAGCCCATCTCTCACATGATAGTGTAGTTAGCCCATCTCTCACATGATAGTGTAGTCAGCCCATCTCTCACATGATAGTGTAGTTAGCCCATCTCTCACATGATAGTGTAGTCAGCCCATCTCTCACATGATAGTGTAGTTAGCCCATCTCTCACATGATAGTGTAGTTAGGCCATCTCTCACATGATAGTGTAGTTAGCCCATCTCTCACATGATAGTGTAGTCAGCCCATCTCTCACATGATAGTGTAGTTAGCCCATCTCTCACATGATAGTGTAGTCAGCCCATCTCTCACATGATAGTGTAGTTAGCCCATCTCTCACATGATAGTGTAGTCAGCCCATCTCTCACATGATAGTGTAGTTAGCCCATCTCTCACATGATAGTGTAGTCAGCCCATCTCTCACATGATAGTGTAGTTAGCCCATCTCTCACATGATAGTGTAGTCAGCCCATCTCTCACATGATAGTGTAGTTAGCCCATCTGCCTATTCCTTTGATTCAATACTCAGCCTGGTCTATTTGGTGTAACAACTTGGCTCTCAGCACTGAGGATTGTGCATCCCTCCTGAAGCAGTGATCACTTTAATTTGGCTTCATCTCAATTTGGGCCACAAAAGAATCACTGGGAATGACACACTTACTGCCAGCATAGACAGTTTGGTTTGGCAATAATATTCTGCACAAGACTCACCAGTGCAATGAGACCTTATACAATCATAACATTCAGACCACAATATATACAAACTAATCTGTTAATAGAAAATTACAGAGGGCTGAAAAAACTAGTAAACCATTACATTAGAAATTATAGTATTTATATGTGATATAGTGTAAAATGTATTTTCACATAAGTAACAATAACGAATCAATGTTGACATTTTTATTATTGCTCTGTTCATCAAGTTTTGCTAAAATAACAATATAATATAAAATTATTTAAAATGTTACAGTTATGTAATGAATAATGTTATATTGTTACCTGCATATATAATTTGTTAAATGCACGAGGAAATACTTTTAAATTTAAGCACGGTTTCATTCCAAAACCAAAACCAAAATCCCCAAATCAACTGCAAAATCTATTTACCTTACACTATTTACACAACCTGTCTGTGTTTTGCACATACTATGTAAGTACAAATCAACAAGGTTTTTGCATTATCCACAAGCACCTCTAGTTGAGACTAACACCAGCAGACATAAATAAACTTGTATTTGTCTATGACACCTCTCTGATTCTAAACAAGCTGTAGCTTAATTAGTTTCACACATTGCACCGCTGATGTCTCTCCTTACATTAGGCGGTATTTCCATTTCTTTGATATTGATTTTTGTAAGAGAAGGTTGTGGAGAAGGCAGGACAATATATCACAGAATGGCTGAAAGTCATACATATTTGTAGTTTGAATGCTTGATGTAACAAACCACAGATAGATCAGCTGAAAATAATTACTGTTCCTAGAAGCTTGATATGTCTACATTGATAACAATGTGTTATTTTGTTTTTATATTGAGTTAATGTTTTCTTTATTAAACCAATCTATCTCTTCCAACATCTCCCATTTCATCATCCCTGACAGACGGGTTCCAGTGAACACCATCTCAAATCTCAACTTCCCTTGAAAGCATTCAGCCTTGCTGCAATTAATGTGCAAAGACTATTCACACATAAATATCCATCACTATCTACAGCCAGGTATTCATACAGGCAACAACCTATACAGCTGTGTGAACTATAGCAACATAGAGTGAACAGACATGCCTAAGGTTCGATAGGACAGCACAAGATTCAAACCTAGATTTGCTTAGTCTGAAGCTCTAATCACTGTGTTACACACCACATCATCTTTTGTTCTCTCCTGCTCTCTCCACTTTCTCACAAGCACATTTTCTCTCCTCCCTTATTCCCTTCGATCTGCCTCATTCTGTCCTGCCTTCTTCTCTCCTACCAAATTCCCGTCTGTTTGACCTTCCGTTCTGCCATTATCACATGTGGTCTGACATCTTGTCTACTGTCATCTATGCCACTACCACAACCTCTCATCCAACATCTCCTCTCATCCAACACCTCCTCTCATCCAACACCTCCTCTCATCCAACACCTCCTCTCACTCTCCTCCTTCAGCCTTCTTTTCACTATTCCACTCATTCTTTCTTCCCGTGTTCTTTCTTCCCGTGTTCTTTCTTCCCGTGTTCTTTCTTCCAGTGTTCTTTCTTCCCGTGTTCTTTCTTCCCGTGTTCTTTCTTCCAGTGTTCTTTCTTCCCGAGTTCTTTCTTCCAGTGTTCTTTCTTCCCGTGTTCTTTCTTCCAGTGTTCTTTCTTCCCGTGTTCTTTCTTCCCGTGTTCTTTCTTCCAGTGTTCTTTCTTCCCGTGTTCTTTCTTCCCGTGTTCTTTCTTCCCGTGTTCTTTCTTCCCGTGTTCTTTCTTCCCGTGTTCTTTCTTCCAGTGTTCTTTCTTCCAGTGTTCTTTCTTCCCGTGTTCTTTCTTCCAGTGTTCTTTCTTCCCGAGTTCTTTCTTCCAGTGTTCTTTCTTCCCGTGTTCTTTCTTCCAGTGTTCTTTCTTCCCGTGTTCTTTCTTCCCGTGTTCTTTCTTCCAGTGTTCTTTCTTCCCGTGTTCTTTCTTCCGTGTTCTTTCTTCCCGTGTTCTTTCTTCCCGTGTTCTTTCTTCCCGTGTTCTTTCTTCCAGTGTTCTTTCTTCCAGTGTTCTTTCTTCCAGTGTTCTTTCTTCCCGTGTTCTTTCTTCCCGTGTTCTTTCTTCCCAGTGTTCTTTCTTCCAGTGTTCTTTCTTCCAGTGTTCTTTCTTCCAGTGTTCTTTCTTCCCGTGTTCTTTCTTCCCGTGTTCTTTCTTCCCGTGTTCTTTCTTCCAGTGTTCTTTCTTCCAGTGTTCTTTCTTCCCGTGTTCTTTCTTCCCGTGTTCTTTCTTCCAGTGTTCTTTCTTCCAGTGTTCTTTCTTCCGTGTTCTTTCTTCCAGTGTTCTTTCTTCCAGTGTTCTTTCTTCCAGTGTTCTTTCTTCCAGTGTTCTTTCTTCCGTGTTCTTTCTTCCCGTGTTCTTTCTTCCCGTGTTCTTTCTTCCCGTGTTCTTTCTTCCCAGTGTTCTTTCTTCCGTGTTCTTTCTTCCAGTGTTCTTTCTTCCAGTGTTCTTTCTTCCCGTGTTCTTTCTTCCCGTGTTCTTTCTTCCGTGTTCTTTCTTCCGTGTTCTTTCTTCCAGTGTTCTTTCTTCCCGTGTTCTTTCTTCCCGTGTTCTTTCTTCCAGTGTTCTTTCTTCCAGTGTTCTTTCTTCCCGTGTTCTTTCTTCCCGTGTTCTTTCTTCCAGTGTTCTTTCTTCCCGTGTTCTTTCTTCCCGTGTTCTTTCTTCCGTGTTCTTTCTTCCCGTGTTCTTTCTTCCCGTGTTCTTTCTTCCCGTGTTCTTTCTTCCGTGTTCTTTCTTCCAGTGTTCTTTCTTCCAGTGTTCTTTCTTCCAGTGTTCTTTCTTCCCGTGTTCTTTCTTCCAGTGTTCTTTCTTCCCGTGTTCTTTCTTCCCGTGTTCTTTCTTCCCGTGTTCTTTCTTCCGTGTTCTTTCTTCCCGTGTTCTTTCTTCCCGTGTTCTTTCTTCCCGTGTTCTTTCTTCCAGTGTTCTTTCTTCCAGTGTTCTTTCTTCCCGTGTTCTTTCTTCCCGTGTTCTTTCTTCCGTGTTCTTTCTTCCCGTGTTCTTTCTTCCAGTGTTCTTTCTTCCAGTGTTCTTTCTTCCAGTGTTCTTTCTTCCAGTGTTCTTTCTTCCAGTGTTCTTTCTTCCAGTGTTCTTTCTTCCAGTGTTCTTTCTTCCAGTGTTCTTTCTTCCAGTGTTCTTTCTTCCAGTGTTCTTTCTTCCGTGTTCTTTCTTCCGTGTTCTTTCTTCCAGTGTTCTTTCTTCCGTGTTCTTTCTTCCAGTGTTCTTTCTTCCCGTGTTCTTTCTTCCAGTGTTCTTTCTTCCAGTGTTCTTTCTTCCAGTGTTCTTTCTTCCAGTGTTCTTTCTTCCGTGTTCTTTCTTCCAGTGTTCTTTCTTCCCGTGTTCTTTCTTCCCGTGTTCTTTCTTCCCGTGTTCTTTCTTCCAGTGTTCTTTCTTCCCGTGTTCTTTCTTCCAGTGTTCTTTCTTCCCGTGTTCTTTCTTCCAGTGTTCTTTCTTCCAGTGTTCTTTCTTCCAGTGTTCTTTCTCGTGTTCTTTCTTCCAGTGTTCTTTCTTCCAGTGTTCTTTCTTCCAGTGTTCTTTCTTCCAGTGTTCTTTCTTCCAGTGTTCTTTCTTCCAGTGTTCTTTCTTCCAGTGTTCTTTCTTCCGTGTTCTTTCTTCCAGTGTTCTTTCTTCCAGTGTTCTTTCTTCCAGTGTTCTTTCTTCCAGTGTTCTTTCTTCCAGTGTTCTTTCTTCCGTGTTCTTTCTTCCAGTGTTCTTTCTTCCAGTGTTCTTTCTTCCCGTGTTCTTTCTTCCAGTGTTCTTTCTTCCAGTGTTCTTTCTTCCAGTGTTCTTTCTTCCAGTGTTCTTTCTTCCCGTGTTCTTTCTTCCAGTGTTCTTTCTTCCAGTGTTCTTTCTTCCAGTGTTCTTTCTTCCCGTGTTCTTTCTTCCAGTGTTCTTTCTTCCAGTGTTCTTTCTTCCAGTGTTCTTTCTTCCAGTGTTCTTTCTTCCGTGTTCTTTCTTCCAGTGTTCTTTCTTCCGTGTTCTTTCTTCCGTGTTCTTTCTTCCAGTGTTCTTTCTTCCAGTGTTCTTTCTTCCCGTGTTCTTTCTTCCGTGTTCTTTCTTCCGTGTTCTTTCTTCCAGTGTTCTTTCTTCCGTGTTCTTTCTTCCGTGTTCTTTCTTCCGTGTTCTTTCTTCCCGTGTTCTTTCTTCCGTGTTCTTTCTTCCAGTGTTCTTTCTTCCCGTGTTCTTTCTTCCGTGTTCTTTCTTCCGTGTTCTTTCTTCCCGTGTTCTTTCTTCCCGTGTTCTTTCTTCCAGTGTTCTTTCTTCCGTGTTCTTTCTTCCCGTGTTCTTTCTTCCAGTGTTCTTTCTTCCAGTGTTCTTTCTTCCAGTGTTCTTTCTTCCAGTGTTCTTTCTTCCAGTGTTCTTTCTTCCAGTGTTCTTTCTTCCAGTGTTCTTTCTTCCAGTGTTCTTTCTTCCCGTGTTCTTTCTTCCCGTGTTCTTTCTTCCCGTGTTCTTTCTTCCAGTGTTCTTTCTTCCCGTGTTCTTTCTTCCAGTGTTCTTTCTTCCCGTGTTCTTTCTTCCAGTGTTCTTTCTTCCAGTGTTCTTTCTTCCAGTGTTCTTTCTTCCAGTGTTCTTTCTTCCCGTGTTCTTTCTTCCCGTGTTCTTTCTTCCAGTGTTCTTTCTTCCCGTGTTCTTTCTTCCCGTGTTCTTTCTTCCCGTGTTCTTTCTTCCCGTGTTCTTTCTTCCAGTGTTCTTTCTTCCCGTGTTCTTTCTACCAGTGTTCTTTCTTCCCGTGTTCTTTCTTCCCGTGTTCTTTCTACCAGTGTTCTTTCTTCCCGTGTTCTTTCTTCCCGTGTTCTTTCTTCCAGTGTTCTTTCTTCCAGTGTTCTTTCTTCCAGTGCTCTTTCTTCCAGTGTTCTTTCTTCCAGTGTTCTTTCTTCCAGTGTTCTTTCTTCCCGTGTTCTTTCTTCCCGTGTTCTTTCTTCCAGTGTTCTTTCTTCCCGTGTTCTTTCTTCCCGTGTTCTTTCTTCCAGTGTTCTTTCTTCCAGTGTTCTTTCTTCCAGTGTTCTTTCTTCCAGTGTTCTTTCTTCCCGTGAGCCCAAGTCAACTCCCATGCCACCTGAATCTAAGTTACTTCTTATTTCCACCCCCTTTTAACTGAGCTACCACTATCAGTGGACATTTCACCTTCCACTTTCACAAATGAGAATCCTCTTCTTTGATGTTCATGTAAGATTTCACAGATCCAGTCAATGCAAAATCGACCAGTTGTCAACATTCACATAAACTAAACAAAATGAAACCAAACTGTATTAAGAATCATTTACCCTGCCATCTATTCTTGCCACCAGAATTGAAATGGGTTAGTTATCACGTACATTACAACCAAATTAGTAAACAAATATTATGAGGAGACTAAGTGGAACTTGTAACAATGATTTTAAAGATATTTTAAGAAATAGCTTTATTGCAAACTTATGAAGATATGAGAACATATTAACTGGAAGATGCTAGTAGTGTGAATGTTAACTTTAAGAGAGAGAGAGAGAGAGAGAGCGATAGGGAGGGAGGGAGAGAGAGAGGGAGAGAGAGAAGGGGGAGGGAGGGATGGAAAGAGAGAGAGAGGGAGGGAGGGAGGGAGGGAGGGGGAGGGAGGGAGGGAGGGAGGGAGGGAGGGAGAGAGACAGAGAGGGGGCAGGGAGAGAGGGAGAGAGAGAGACAGAGAGGGAGAGAGGAGGGAGGGAGGAGGGGGAGGGAGAGAGTGAGAGAGAGGGAGGGAGGGAGGGAGGGAGGTAGGGAGGGAGGGAGGGAGGGAGAGAGAGAGAGAGAGGTAGAGAGAGAGAGAGAGTAGAGAGATAGAGAGATAGAGAGATAGAGAGAAGAGAGAGAGAGAGAGAGAGAGAGAGAGGAGAGAGACAGAGAGGGAGAGAGGGAGAGAGGGAGGGAGGGAGGGAGGGAGGGAGGGAGGGAGGGAGGGAGGGAGAGAGAGAGAGAGAGAGAGAGAGAGAGAGAGAGGTAGAGAGATAGAGAGAGAGAGAGAGAGATATAGATAGATAGATAGATAGAGAGAGAGAGAGAGAGAGAGAGAGAGAGAGAGAGAGAGAGAGAGAACAAGTTATTGACATAGGTGTGCACTGAATGGTATCATGCAACTATTGAGTCATGCTGATCTCAGTAACAAATTAAACAGTGATAATGCTTGATGTATGATATACTATGTTCTTTGTTAATTAACCATTTGATGTAGGCTGATGATTTAGTATTTATGGCACCTTCATCTATGGATTTATGTTATTATCTGTGGGTTCAGATACATGATATTAAATACAATCATGCCAAAAGTAACATTATATTTTGTCAAAGATTCTAAGATTTACCTGGTGAAACGTTGCAAAGGGTTAATAAGTGTAAATACCTTGGGCATATTATCACTGAAGATCTCTGTGACAATGATGTCTAGGCAATACAAGATAATTTATGCTCATGGTAATGCCTTAATGTGAACTTTTACATGTGTACATACTCTGTAAACTGTACTCTGTTCAAGTCATATTTCACTTCGTTATATATACATGTCACAAATGGTATTGTTATAGAACAGAATCAACTTCAAAACTGTAAGTAGTGTACAATAATGAAGTTAGATTGTTTTGTCAACATTATTTTGTCAGTGGTTACAATGTCAGAATGATGTTGTTAGTGATTACAGTGTCAGAATGATGTTGTCAGTGGTTACAGTGTCAGAATGATGTTGTTAGTGGTTACAGTGTCAGAATGATGTGCATCAGTGGTTACAGTGTCAGATTGATGTTGTCATTGGTTACAGAGTCAGAATGATGTGTATCTGTAGTTACAGTGTCAGAATGATGTTGTTAGTGGTTACATTGTCAGAATTATGTGTGTCAGTAGTTACAGTGTCAGAATGATGTTGTTGGTGGTTACAGTGTCAGAATGATGTTGTCAGTGGTTACAGTGTCAGAATGATGTTGTTAGTGGTTACAGTCTCAGAATGATGTGTGTCATTGGTTACAGTGTCAGAATGATGTTGTCATTGGTTACAGTGTCAGAATGATGTGTGTCAGTAGTTACAGTGTCAGGATGATGTTGTTAGTGATTACAGTGTCAGAATGATTTTGTCAGTGGTTACAGTGTCAGAATGATGTTGTCAGTGGTTACAGTGTCAGAATTATGTTATTGGTGGTTACGGTGTCAGAAGGATGTGTGTCAGTAGTTACAGTGTAAGATTGATGTGTGTCAGTAGTTACAGTGTCAGAATGATGTTGTCAGTGGTTACAGTGTCAGATTGATGTGTGTCAGTAGTTACAGTGTCAGAACAATGTGTGTCAGTAGTTACAGTGTCAGATTGATGTGTGTCAGTAGTTACAGTGTCATATTGATGTGTGTCAGTAGTTACAGTGTCAGAATGATGTTGTCAGTAGTTACAGTGTCAGAATGATGTTGTCAGTAGTTACAGTGTCAGAATGATGTTGCCAGTGGTTACAGTGTCAGAATGATGTGGGTCAGTGGTTACAGTGTCAGAATTTAGTGTTGAAAGTAAACACAAAGTTCATACTGTTCAGCATGGCTAATAAGATTTTTTAACATATTTATAAACAAATATTTTCATCATTCAGTGATTTGTGTTCTGTTAATAATGTTAATAATTAACCAATCCTCTTAAATTAATAGACTGACAGAAGAATGTAGTATGTCATAGACCATTGTCACCACAATACACATGTGTCCCAAGAAATCTATTTCTGACTAACTGCAATTAGTAATGACAGTAAGACAACCTTGACACTGGGAATGAGCACAATGTCACCCAGTACACATTCATGTCACACAACACAGGGTCACACAACAAAACACAACACAACACAGTGTCACACAACACAGTGTCACACAACACAGTGTCACACAACACAGTGTCACACAACACAGTGTCACACAACACAGTGTCACACAACGCAGTGTCATACAACACAGTGTCACACAACATAGTGTCACACAACACAGTGTCACACAATACAGGGTCACACAACACAGTGTCATACAACACAGTGTCACACAACACAGTGTCATACAACACAGTGTCACACAACGCAGTGTCATACAACACAGTGTCACACAACACAGTGTCATACAACACAGTGTCACACAACACAGTGTCATACAACACAGTGTCACACAACGCAGTGTCACACAACACAGTGTCACACAAGACAGTGTCACACAAGACAGGGTCACACAACACAGTGTCACACAACACAGTGTCACACAACACAGTGTCACACAACACAGTGTCACACAACACAGTGTCACACAACACAGTGTCACACAATACAGGGTCACACAACACAGTGTCATACAACACAGTGTCACACAACGCAGTGTCATACAACACAGTGTCACACAACACAGTGTCATACAACACAGTGTCACACAACACAGTGTCACACAACACAGTGTCATACAACACAGTGTCACACAATGCAGTGTCACACAAGACATGGTCACACAACACAGTGTCACACAATGCAGTGTCACACAATGCAGTGTCACACAACACAGTGTCACACAAAACATGGTCACACAACACAGTGTCACACAACGCAGTGTCACACAATGCAGTGTCACATAACACAGCGTCACACAACACAGTGTCACACAACACAGGGTCACACAAAACATGGTCACACAACACAGTGTCACACAACACAGTGTCACACAACACAGTGTCACACAACACAGCGTCACACAACACAGTGTCACACAACACATGGTCACATAACACAGTGTCACATAACACAGGGTCACATAACACAGGGTCACATAACACAGGGTCACACAACACAGTGTCACACAACACAGCGTCACACAACACAGTGTCACATAACACAGGGTCACACAACACAGGGTCTCACTGTACACGAACACTCATAACATACCTGCTGCATGAAAACTTGCTAAAACAATTCTAACTAAATATTCTGTGTTAAAAAGAATAATATCAGTTAAGACATTTTGGCATATTGTACCTTAATTATATGCCACCAGCATTTTAGTACCAGTGATAAAAATGTGGGTTTTGTGGTAAGCTAATGCACTGTGAATGAAGAGATTACCTGAGTTGCTACTGGCAGTTGATAACCATCCATGTTGAGTCTAGGGCATCATTACATAGTCACCTTTGCTCATTCGTTATACTGCACTACACATCACGGACATGACATGATGTGGTAAAAGTGTAGAACTCGCTACATGTAGGTTTGAGCCTCATAAGTGTCACCACAGAAACACATCAAACCTAGAGACATATTATTTGAAGCTGTTCCAGGAAAGGGCCACATAAAGGTCAGGAGAGTAATGAAATTACAGACGCTGGCCAGTTTTATGACATTGTACTTAGTAGAAAAAGGTTTTTATTACAATGTTTTCAACAAGGTATTCAATCAACCTCTAGCAGGAGAAAATGACTAGTAAGAATGCTAGAAAGCTGTGCAGCAGGGATGTTTTGCAATGGGTGAATACAGCATGCTACACTATGATGTTATTATTAGACAGTGGGTACAAGTAACATTGTGCCATATATGAGTGCCTGTCTCTCAGAGTCAGCCACCAACCATCTCTATGTAGCTGACTTAGATCAGACGTAAGACAACATTACTGAAGGGGTAGGGTAGGTGGTAGAGTAGTGTAATACTTTTGTTTCATTAACAGTCATTGTGTTTTGAACAGAACAAAGCTAACTACATGTTTTTATGTCTGTCAGTGATGTAGTTGCGATAGATTATCATGACAGGTTGAAAACGTGTCAGCAAAGATATGTCAGTAAAGATATATCAGCAAATATATGTCAGTGAAGACATGTCAACATCATGTGTGTGAGCATGTGAGTGTGTGTGTGTGTGTGTGTGTGTGTGTGTGTGTGTGTGTGTGTGTGTAAGTGTGTAAGTGTGTAAGTGTGTAAGTGTGTATGTGTGTGTTTATGTGTGTAAGTGTGTATGTATTTAAGTATGTGTGTAAGTGTGTATATATGTGTGTATGTGTGTGTAAGTGTGGGTAAGTGTGTGTTAGTGTGTGTGTGTGTGTAAGTGAGTATGTATGTGTGTGTAACTGTGTGTGTGTGTAAGTGTGTATGTGTGTATGTGTATGTGTGTGTGTGTGTGTGTGTGTGTGTGTGTGTGTGTGTGTGTGTGTGTGTGTGTGTGTGTGTGTGTGTGTGTGTCTATGCGCATGCGCGTGCATGTGCACGTTTGTGCGTGTGTGTCAGTGAAGATATGTTGCATAAGATTTGTTAACAAAGACATGTTAGTGAAGATATGTCAGCTGAGAAATGTCAGTGAAAACATCTAAGTGATGACAATTGAACACAGTCTCTTGTAGATTAGCTTCAGTCTGTTCACTAACAACACAAGGAAGACATTTCATGCTGATTGTGTTGCAGCCATTGTGTGTTAGTCAAAATGCTCATCTGATTGTGCTCATTAACCTTTGACAGTATTTACGTGAAGATGTATAGGGTCACCAATATGTAATCACAAGCACTAGCAAACATGTCCATGCTTGAGATGTTGCTGTCGCACACTAAAAGTGCTGCATTACTGGCTCATGATGTGCGCTTGAGGTGGCACTTGTCTGTGTTGATATAAGGTCAGACAAGCAATGATAAAATAATGCATTTGTTGAAATAATCTCAAAAGTAAGGTCAATAAAATATACATGTTGAAAGGAATATTAAATTTATGGTAGATTAGGTAAGGTTAGTTGTTTTATTTTGGAATTGTATAACACAGAAGATAAAAGGAAGAAACATAGTATACTACTTATACATAAATGAAATCCACTTGTTACATGTTAGATATTATTGTCAGTGTTTTGCTGGAAAATAATATCGATAATGGGACTAGCATATTTTGCAGCAATAGAGTTTTGTATTTTTTAATTGTGCTTTTTCATGGTTTTGATTAAACAAATTGTAGATATTTAGAATGTGAATATCCTACGGAAGAGTCTGTTCATGTTTTTGTTGAAATGAAATTGTTTGTTATCTTTATCAGATGTAAGAAGCACAGTAAGATATGTGTTCAGCTTCTTTCTACCAAGCATAAATACAATATGCTATTTTCCAAAAAATCTAAAGATATGTATTGTGTATGAAATTGTTATTTAAACAGATTAACACTGTATAACAAATCACAGAGTGACAGTATATGATTGAACATATAATGGAACTTTGTGACTGGTCCTTGAATGGCAGTGTTTGACTAATCATAGAATGGCAGCATTTGACTAATCATAGAATGGCAGTGTTTGACTAATCATAGAGTGGCAGTGTTTGACTAATCATAGAGTGGCAGCATTTGACTAATCATAGAATGGCAGCGTTTGTCTAATCATAGAGTGGCAGTGTTTGACTAATCATAGAGTGGCAGTGTTTGACTAATCATAGAGTGGCAGCGTTTGACTAATCACAGAATGGCAGCGTTTGTCTAATCATAGAGTGGCAGTGTTTGACTAATCATAGAATGGCAGTGTTTGTCTAATCATAGAGTGGCAGCGTTTGACTAATCATAGAGTGGCAGTGGTTGACTATTCATAGAGTGGCAGTGTTTGACTAATCATAGAGTGGCAGTGTTTGACTAATCATAGAATGGTAGTGTTTGACTAATCATAGAGTGGCAGTGTTTGACTAATCATAGAATGGCAGCATTTGTCTAATCATAGAGTGGCAGCGTTTAACTAATCATAGAGTGGCAGCATTTGACTAATCATAGAATGGCAGTGGTTGACTAATCAGAGAATGGCAGTGTTTGACTAATCATAGAGTGGTAGTGGTTGACTAATCATAGAGTGGTAGTTGTTGACTAATTATAGAGTGGCAGTGTTTGACTAATCATAGAGTGGCAGTGGTCGACTAATCATAGAGTGGCAGTGTTTGACTGATCATAGAGTGGCAGTGTTTGACTAATCATAGAGTGGTAGTGGTTGACCAATCATAGAGTGGCAGTGGTTGACCAATCATAGAGTGGCAGTGTTTGACTAATCATAGAGTGACAGTGTTTGACTAATCATAGAGTGGCAGTGTTTGACTAATCATAGAGTGGCAGTATTTGACTAATCATAGAATGGCAGTGGTTGACTAATCATAGAGTGGCAGTGTTTGACTAATCATAGAGTGACAATGTTTGACTAATCATAGAGTGGCAGTGTTTGACTAATCATAGAGTGGCAGTATTTGACTAATCATAGAATGGCAGTGGTTGACTAATCATAGAGTGGCAGTATTTGACTAATCATAGAGTGACAGTGTTTGACTAATCATAGAGTGGCAGTGGTTGACTAATCATAGAGTGGCAGTGTTTGACTAATCATAGAATGGTAGTGGTTGACTAATCATAGAGTGGCAGTGTTTGACTAATCATAGAGTGGCAGTGTTTGACTAATCATAGAGTGGCAGTGGTTGACTGAGCTAATAAACATTAAACAAAGTAGAAAGATTAAAAAACCTAGTTGTCCATTGTCAGAAATTTCAAATTATATCAAGTTTGCATGGTTTTCTATTCTGCAAAAGAGCTGGCCAAAAACTGAGTTGATATGTTATAACCAGAATTTTCTTTTAAGATAAAATACATTCAGTAATTAGAATGCATTAAAGAAGTAACTATTCTGTTGCGATGACAGTTAATGATAACTAATGAATGTTGGTGGTTGTAGAGCTAAGTGCAGTATAGAATTACTCAGCCCAAGCACATCCAAATATGTATTACAGCAAGTCAGAAATAGTAGCAAAGGTGGTAATGGCACAGCCAATAAACCTTTATCGTACTCCTCATTCTAGTACCACATAGTTTGCAACAGGTGGACTTCCATAAATATCAACAAGACCATCTTTTAGCCATGTTCCACGATTATAGCAAAGCATGCTTCATTTATATCATGAAATCAAATAAACATACTTTGTTGTAATACATGAATAGCTATGTCAAGTAACTGACAGTCAGTGAAGCAAAATATTATTGTTATAATGTTTGCCATGATGGGCTCATCATGACCCATAGGCCATGATAATGGCCAGGCAACCATGGCCCATAGGCCATGATAATGGCCTGGCAACCATGCCCCATCATGGCCCAGATGCCATGATAATGGCCAGGCAACCATGGCCTATCATGGCCCAGAGGCCACGATAAAGGCCTGGCAACCATGGCCCATGGTGGGCATCACAGTGACCCCAGAACACCCACCCACCAGCCAGCTATCTACACACCTACCAGCTACCCACCAACCCACCCACCCACCAACCAACAGCCAAACATTTGTGGTGGATAAGCAATTTCAAACAAATATGTTTTGACTTTTTGATGAAAGGCGGCTACAGCTTCAGAAGATGTAACTGCAACAGGGAGTTGATTCCAGATTGTTGGCACAGCTACAGAGAATGCATGCTTGTCAATATTGAGATTATATCTTAGGAACAACTTTTTTTAAACAGATGGTCATACAGATATCAGAGAATTGTAAACAGATTAACTGAAAGCCAGTGTATCTGCTTAAGTAGGTTAGTGATGGTGATAAATGGTTCGAGGGGAGCATTCAGTACACGCATGCTAAACAATTGTATAGACATTGGAGTTAAGATAAGTCTTTTTTGTATACATTGTTTGTTTAAAAGTGAATTACAATAGTCGAGTCGACTATTAATCAGTGCTATTGATATTGTTTTAGCAGTTGATAAAGACAAATGCCGTTGGATTCAATGGAAATCATGTATGTAATTAGAAACATGATTTGAATACTTGTGAAATGTATTGATGAAACCAGAAATCACTGTTAAAGACAGTGTACATCATCAAATACAAAATGTATTATAAAAATCAAGTATCTTACCTGGAAAGAAGTCAACAATCTTGTTTTGTTGTTGCAACTGATGGTGTACCAATAATAATTACATCAGTTTTATTGACATTAAGCTTACATTTGCTTGATTGTATCCACAATAAGATGTCAGTGTCGCAGTCATTTAAAGTTCATATAGATGTACGTGTATCTGTTGGTGAAAGTGCTCGTGCTCGTGCTCGTGCTCGTGCTCGTGCTCGTGCTCGTGCTCGTGCTCGTGCTCGTGCTCGTGCTCGTGCTCGTGCTCGTGCTCGTGCTCGTGGTGGTAGAAACAGACGTGGCTTTATTTTCTGTCACAATATCATCTGAGATGATATTGTAAAATTATTCTCATCATGTGAGTGGGTATTTGTAAGTCTCAAATATGTCACGATCTGCAATATATATTATAACACCACCTTTTTTATTCTGAAAGATGCAAAGATATCTATAAAGTTAGTATACAGTTAACCCCTCATTGCGTCCACAACTACACCTGCTCAAGATGGTTAGAAAGCTATTGTGTTAGAAAATACATTGACACGTCCAGTAAGGCCTGTGGCTAGTGATGTAATACATAACAAATTTCAATGCCAGCAACCTTTTGGTCTATTGTCATACTATTTTGACTTTCCAAACTTACGTATATACTGGAGAAATGCTTCAGATATGCTGCATGAAAATCCACTGTGGCCATTCTAGCAACCACGTGATCTTGCGTATCCTAGATACTGGAAGATTATGACCAGACATAAAGGTAAATGTGTCACAGTCTCAGTGAGTTACTGTTTCTACTGCCAAGCTTGATTTTTATGAGCCATTTTAAGGCTTTCATCTGTCAGAAACTAACCAATAAAATCTCTATTTTAGGACTGTTTCCTATATAAAGAGACAAATGATATCCATTAATTCTGGCTGTTTGCAGACAATGTGGAAAAACACAGTAACCCGTAACCATGCAAATGAATAAACTAGCCCTTTTGTAGGCATCATCCCATTTGAGTTGTCTCACTATACAGGTATTCAAGAGACATTCCTCTTGTCCATATTCTGAAGACTTGGCAAAACACCATAAACATCAAATTTATGCCTTGTTCAAAGGTTATGTGGCTATGTGGTTATGTGGAGTTACTCATCACTGGAGATAACCTAGGTACATCCCAGCCACCACAGCTACAACAATCCTGTAAGAGAGTATTACTTCTTACAAATGAGTTGCCAACCACGCAAGCACTAAGGTGTATAGTGGAAGAAGCATGTTTGATCCACAAACAGGTGCAATGTCAGTGTACAGGTACCCCATGGGGTAGTCACACAAAAACACACATGCTAATATGTGACAGGTTGATGATTTTAAATGTTTATTTACATATTTGCCTAAGTTTCAGATCACACAAAGTCATGATCCTGGTGTGAATAAAAGTACATATCTGAAAGAACAAATTGTATTCAATCGAAATGTAGGTGTGTATTTTCATTTCATTGTTTAATAATAATAATATATAAAGAACAGTATTTGTCTATGTTATATCTCTAGCAATAAAACCATTCCGAGGCGCATTACACTTTACAGGAATATACAGATTAGCTTAAATTAAAAAATATGTTTATGATATAGAGACAATTTGCTTTTTAATAACAAATATTCTGCTAACATTCTAACATTTTCACCCACTTTCATAGCATGTCTATTCCCTTGACATTGAAGGCTTATTCAATCTTCTCAGATCTGTTACTGCTAGGCAATGATTTTGTATATTTTGTATTAATTTGTTATTGTAGTATGTCCACATCCAACATCCTTTTTTTTAATCAGAAACCATTTCACCAAGACTGCTGATATGACAGAAAAGCATGTAAACTCATTTTTTCTCATACCATTACTTAAATGCTACAATGGCTTTATCATAATTAAAATTGTATCATGTCATTGTGTGATCATAATATTTTCAAGATAAAAAATTATTTGATAAATTATATTATAATGATTCCATATTCAACAATTCCCACAGGATGATATCTTCTGGAATAGACAACTTGACAGTTCATTCCACCACAATAACATAGCAGTTGTATAAACCATGTTTTGTAAGAATTATGTAAAATTATCTGCAATGATGTACATTATTGTTTGTGATAGTTTCAAGTTGCATAAACATGTGTAACATTGTGGAAAATCTGAGATGGGTATTTATGCAATGGGTAATAATAGGAGCACATCGAACCACCCATCTGTGATGTGTGCCTGGACTGTGGTGTAAGGTGTCATCGGGATTGTAAAGAGATTTGGTAAAAACAACAGGCAGGCAGACAAAACAACAGACTTACATTTTACTTTATTAAGTATAGTAAATAGCCATGATTCTTGCAACAATAGCTAAATATACTGCAATTGTAACAATATGCAGACCTGGTGTGAAGGTCATGCATTTAACTGTGGTTTAGAGAGATGTTTTGTTATCGTTTGTAGTTGTTAATTACAAAGGTTCCATATCTGATCATCCGTTGCGTGGCACCCCACCATTTTTCACAACCTGCACCTTAGAATGGGCATGTTGTGTGTTTTTATGATAATTTGAAGCAATACTCATCACACATAGTTATTTACATATTTACTCAGTCTTAATATAAACATTGAAGGGAATACACTAAAACAAGAAGACAGCGTTGTGTACCTGGATGGAAGAGAATGGGGAAAACAACAGGTGAGAAGCTGAAATATGCAGGAGAATAAGAACAGGGACAAATACATGGATGAAAGTGAAAGGGTTACAGTGCGGTGCATAAATGCATGTGGTATAATCTCAAGGAAAAGAGCTTTGTTTAAATGTATACCTGAAGTTTTGCTTTCCAAATACATGTCAGAATAACAGTAGGGTTGACATGTAATTAGGCCTATATGCACCAGGCCACAAGAATATTCTCATTGCATTATTTGTGAAAAACATTATTTGTTCTCACATGCTAGTTTTCACATGGTTTTGACAAAGGAACTATCTGAGCATACAATATAGCAACTCAGTTCCACTAGCAGTATCAATAAAATCCCCAACTGATAGATATTTTAAAGGACAACCAGTTTGCATCTTGCCTGTATGTTGGCACAATGGAGATCACATGCTGGTACCTGGATCATATCTTGTGAATGTTCTTGTTTTGCATGATATATAAATCACTCTAACAGACACGATTATGTTATTCCATGTAAGCATTATGTATTTTAAGGAAACAGAAGATTATTGGCAAACCCAGACTGTGGACCACCACAGATATATGCCATATAAAGATAGCCAGTCACTTTTGTCATTAATGATAAATGAGATTATGTGAAGTGAAATTTTAATTAACCTCTAGTAGTATATTAAGTGATTTTAAATCATAGTATGTTAGCAAGATAGTTATCTAAGAATCATGTTATGGACATCATACATAAAATGTGTTATTTATTATCAAGTTCTAATATTTATTGAAAAAACTTTCTTGGCACTTATTGATTTCATCAACTGAACCAAAAATACAAATAATGCAAAGTTTGTAACATAGAAAAGCCTTCTAGTGCAATATACCAATGTTGAAAAATACAGAAAGACACCTGGCATTTGGGTTTGCACCAGGACCCAAGGGTCATAGAGTAATAGTGCACCTGTTTCATCAATCATACCTCCGGAACCAAGTGTCATAGAGTAACAGTGCAAATGTGCCTGTGTTCCTGTGGATGTGTGACACACACACACACAACTGACATAGGCAATATTACGAGCATATGGCAATGTTTTTAAAAGTAATAAGCATGAGATGAGAGCAATTTAGTAAATATGTTTTGGGAAAACATTTGATGGTCTGAGGCTGTCCAAATACACACACTCTCCAAATACACACACTCTCCAAATACACACACTCCCCAAATACACACACTCCAAATTCAAACACTCTCCAAATACACACACTCTCCAAATACACACAGCCTCCAAATACACACACTCTCCAAATACCTACAATCTCCAAATACCCACACTCTCCAAATACACACACTCTCCAAATACACACACTCTCCAAATACACACACTCTCCAAATACACACACTCTCCAAATACACACACTCTCCAAATACACACACTCTCCAAATGCATACAGTCATTACAGCAGGCAGAACAATCACAATGTTTTGTATAACATTTCTTCAGATTTTGTTAAGAGATTTCTACCACCAGATGTTAAATCAACAAGAGATTTGTACCACCAGATGTTAAGTCAACAAGAGATTTGTACCACCAGATGTTAAGTCAACAAGATATTTGTACCACCAGATGTTAAGTCAACAAGATATTTGTACCACCAGATGTTAAGTCAACAAGAGATTTGTACCACCAGATGTTAAGTCAACAAGATATTGATACCACCAGACGTTAAGTCAACAAGAGATTTGCATTTTTGCACAAATATAATATCTCAAATTTTCACCTGCAGCTTAGTAAACAAGTGATAAATTTTAGTCTTTGGAAAGGAGCGTAATATTATTCTGTTGACTTATCATTGAAGGCTACCGAGATGAATGCATTTGATGAATGGCTGCTAATGCAATTGGATGCTTGAAGCTGTCCACTTATTGCCACTGCACAATCATATTTGGTCCACTAGCTATGTTTTAATCATGAGAAAAATTGCTTTAACATATGTTCAATATAACGTAATAGGTATATGCGTGTGCGCGTGCATGTGCGTGCGTGTGTGCGTGCATGCATGCGTGTGTGTGTATCAAACTATTATAATGTGAACCTATAACTATATGACAGACATTACTTCTTTTCAAAAGAAATATGTAATATAATATACATATAATAACAAATACAAGTTAATGGCCAAAAAATACTTTCTCCATAAAACAATATATAAGATCCTGTTCTCTTTGTTGCACTAGGTGGCATAAATCAATTCTACATTTAACCTAAACACAGGTGGGTACATACAGCTAAATGCAAGGCTCCATACAAATGACTCTTGTCTAATAAGCCCACGGAGAAACAACAATTACATAAACTGAAAATGATGCATCTGCCTGTTTTATGGTCATCACAGATGCCAATACGTGTGTAAATGTGTCTGCTGGAGATGACACAAAGGAACACCGGCTGTACACAGCAGCTGTACTCACATTTATGTCACAGTATCATTGTGTATGGCCACAGCATAGCATTCTGCAGTATCCTCAACAATACACTCATCAATAACTTATAGTGTGTGCTTAGGACTTCCTATTTAAAATCACAGATACTGTGTGAGACTAAATTGTCTAGAGCCATTATGTATAGCTCCAGTCTTTAAATAGCACTAAGATGTAATACCTGTTTGGTTTGACATATGAGTTACAACTAAATGTAACTGTATTTACACATTTATTTGTAACAAATAATTGTTATATTGAACCACT